>JAGGAR010008114.1:0-22593 GCA_017657315.1 Termitomyces sp. K1Ag
GGCGGCGGAGATCTTATATACGCATGCCTTATCTCACACTGGGGCTAGCCGGCATCGCACGTAGCCCCAGCTGTCAGAAATTTAAACACCGTCTGATGAACTGCCGAAAAGCCGGTGAACGATCGTTCGAGCCCGTTCGACAAATTCTGCTGTAAAGTCGCCGAACTGACGTCGTGAACGGGTACCCTCAATTCTCTGTTCACAGTTCACGGAAATTGCCGACTTTTTCTGTCGTCAAAAAAAGTGAACTGAACGAACTGAACGAAGAATTGAGCACCCCTAGTAGAACTGTATAGAGTAGATGCGACGACGACTTCCCGATATAGAGTTGATCCTAACTATATACCATGTATCGCACTATCACTGTCCTCTATTTTGCAGCGGCCTCGACGGCCATTAATATGACAGAAGAGACTGTGCCTCTCCCTGGCGACGAACCTTTCCCTCTCTCATCGCTTGCTGCACTCCTCACCACGCGTCATCCAGAGACCACACTTGGAAAGGTACTAGAGAGCAGTCAATGGAGCGTGAACGCAGAGATGGTCGATGATCCCGAGATGATGGAACTGAAAGGGGGTGAAGAGGTCGCTGTGATTTGTCCAGTCTCAGGGGGATGAGAAGAAACTGTCGTTCATGGTGAGCGAGCATCAATTCCAACTCATTCCAGTTCTGACTCTTGTTTAAAGCGTTCTTGTTTTCTTGTGTAGCTCTATCGATGTTCTCTTGCACTAGACTTGAATACATCGGTCCCTTGTTCAACCGCGATCGTAGGCTGGCCTGACTCCTGGTACAACAATCAATGATCTCTGCCCTATCACGCTCGACCTCTGCAATATGACTGCCATATGCATAAATCGTGCAAAACTTTTCGGGAAGGGGACTTGTTGAGAAAATCAGAAACCTGTTTTCAATGCCAGACCAGGACAACGATACATACCTCGCCTCCCCGTGCCGCCAATTGGCCTTAAGATTGGTTTTTTTGCTGATCAATACCGTTTGAAACACAATATCTGCGCCACAATCAGGCATTATAGTTCCTGCTTCAAATTTCAGGACAAAGTGAAGAAGCGTCTGGTTGAAATTGACGAATGATAGTTGTGCAAATTGCGTTGGCGGCTACCCAGGTTTTCTGATTCTATTGTCCAACTACTGTAAAAGAAACGAATGTACAACTGGTGCAAGATACCGCTACATTTGGAGTACAGATGGCTGGTAATGGTATCAATCAATATGGTTCAAACTTTATATGTGCCACGTTGTCTTGCTAAGAGCATTCTTGTCATAAGGGAGGAGGTGCTGCCGCAAAACACCATGACCTGGCAATGACATGAGCTCGTTTGACCCAAATCTTGGGCTTTGAATCCCAGGACTCACCGCCGAGAATGTGATTGGTTTAATCCAATTGAAGTGATTCGTCAATAAGGCTCCCTGTACTGGAGCAGACCCAACACAACCAAGGCTTCCAATGGCCAGCGCAAGGCCAGTACGGGCGCTAATAAGGGTTTGCTCAGTCGACATGAAGATCTCCTTAACCGGAAGTATCTCCTACCCTGCTTCTCTCGGACTGCGAGCCAGTGAAGCATAACCGGCAATACACAATGAAAGTACTGAAGAGTGCTTTTCAGCCAACCTCGATTTGTTCTGGTTCAAAAACTCACCAGCCCCAGAGAAGAAGCCAAAGAGAATGCTGACAGCTATAAGAGCAGATCTGGTGTGACTATCCAGTTTTAGCAGTGCATACGGATAAATTGATTGGAGGCAAGACATACATTCCGACCACAGACCAAATTAATGCCCCGGTCAAGAAACTACAGGGAACTTGTATATTCCAAGGGCCAAAACGATCTGCCAAGTAGTTCCCACTGATGCGACCAAATACGCTGGCGGCATTCATAATCGCAAGCTTGAGGAAAGAGATATATCAGTCTGCTATTGCGTAGCCCTGATGTAGTACAAGGATTTGATTCATACAGAATAGAAGGCAATGGTTTGTCCGAATCCATGCTGAACGGCATATAGCTGGAGATAGAACACTAGAACAAAGTAGAATTGGATTTGGTCAATTCAGGACAAGTTAAACACACCTGGGAAGTAGACGCCAAAAAAGCCGATGAGAGTGCTGCAATAATTCTCAGTCGGTAAAATGGATTGGGAACTTATGGTTTTACGCACCCGAAGACACTCATTAGATATGGTAAATCTGTAAGGAAGCTCAAAATATCCGGTGACGGTGCCTTGGCTCGGAGGCCATAGATGGCAGAATTATTTCTCATAAGGCCATTAGCAATGACCAGGCACCCTACGACAACGTAAGCCGTTGCGCGAACAGCTTGAGCAAATCCGATCTTGGGGATTAAATTGCTGGAAAGAAATTGGTTTAGTCCTATGGCAAACGAAATAAAGGCGACCTACTTCAACACTAAGCAATAGGAATCAAGTTGCAATCAGTGATCCATTCACTAGCTGAAAATGGTGCTAACTCAACCGATGGGGAAGATCACAGCACCAATAGAAGCCCCGCTGAGAGCAATTCCAGAAGCGAGTGCCCTATGTTGCTCAAAATGCATCACTAGGATACTGACCGACGGCACGAAGGTGAGCCCAAGTCCGATACCCATTCCTACGCCTTGTGCAAGAAACACCTGTGACGGATGGATATAGCTTCAATCTGGGTAGCCTACTTATGTTAGGAAACATACCTGATAATATTGTTGTGGCTGGGCCAAAGAAAGCATAATGAGCCTAACGGTGACGTTTATGAACATCAGTACCAGATTGATCAACAAATACTCACGAAAAGCCGAAGATAATAGAGCCGGTGATGACTAGGAAACGAAAATGGCCTTTGTCGAAGAGTTTGCCAGAGACGAGCCCGAAAGCAAAGGGCATGGTAAATTGTAGGCTACCAATCCAGCTGATGTGTGCATACTAGTTAAACAGTATTTATCTTCACATCCCAGGTGGAACTTACCCAATCTTGCTTGGTGAACTACTGGACAAGAATACCCGTGTATAGTAATCTGTGCCCATGGGTTAAGCCACCGCGTACAGTTCAGCAGGTAGAGCCTACCTTGGTAGACTCCGAATGAGTAGAGATAGCTGCGCATATATGTCAACCAGGGAATGTTCAAACTTCGTCACGTTCAGAGAACGAACCCCATTGTAGCGACCATCATGAACCAGCTAAAACAAAAAAAAACAAGTATGAGCTACATCTCTATAAGGTCTACCGAGGACGTACGAGCCAGCCACAGTACTCCATGCATGGAAACCGCCGTCTGGAATTGTGGGCTCAAGCAAGCCTACTTGACTGGAGGTATCATCCCCTGATTTCGATTCGGAAAAGGTCCTTTGGTGTGAAGTGTGCATGAGGAGGGCTGTTGAAGAGTCACAGGTAAATTGAAGATAACTTGGGCATACCTCAATTATTTATATGAGTAGGCTGTGAGAGCTCGAATCAAGGAAGAGGTGCCCGAAAGAATGTGCAAGTAGTACTCATGAGAAGGTGGCAATGAAACAAAAGATCAAGCCAGGGATATCGCCCGTTGTTTCTGATTCAGAGGGACAGTCTTGGAAGCTGACGTCTGCCAATGCCCTTGACCATGCTGATTCAAACTAACCTATCCCTCATCTTCGTGATGTCTTCATCAACAAGACCTATGCGGTCACATATGTTATCTCCGCTTTTTCTCTGGCAGACTATGCTGTGTGATGATGAACTGTTATCTCCGCTTTTACTATGGCAGATTATGCTGTGTGATGATGCATCGATGATGAGTTAGATTAAGGAGAGTTCCGCGCAAACAAAAAGTTGGGTGTTTGTAATAAGGTTGAACTTGGCCGCATGGTACATCAGAGGAACATCAAGGGATGACGAATTTTCAACGAATTTCTCCCGAGGCGGATCCTGAGAGTGAGACAAAAGATCCATTCAAAAGTTCTCCCGCAGTGTCGCGTGGACCAGGCTGTGTCGCAGACTCACGCAGAGAAAGCTCGAAAGCTCAACCTTTGACTTAACTGGAAACTCGAGAGCTATTTGAGTGTTCATATCAGCATCAGGAGTGAGAAAAATTTTATCTTCGCTGGTGTTATCTTGGGTGTCTTTGCCGTGTTTCAAGAAGTCGCCTGAGACGCGTAGAGGTAGGCCTTCTTCCCAAAGTCGGGGCAGTTTCAGAAAGCACAGCCTGATTGATAAATTCATGATTTGCATGAGGTACAGAAATTATTAGCGCTGTAGCGCGAAGGAATAGTGAAAGAACGAGGTCAAAACCTGACAAAATTCGACCGTTACCTCAATCGGGGTGGGATCTATATGTTCACAATCGAAAGGATACGTCAAGTTTTTGTTTTCAGGCATTGTATCACGAGCGAGGAGTTGCAAAGCTCAAATAATGAATCAACTCAACAACAACAGCCTGTGTAAGTCTGTAAGGCGGTCAGACCTCACTCAGCGCCAACCGTTCCCATGGAACAACGATACGTACCTCGTTTTCATCATCCACCGTACTGAGTTGACCAAATCAGCCCGCAAACATCATCCTAAACCAGCTGCTTCCAAGACTTCAAGCTTGCTTTAACTTTTGAGCCACTCAGTGCATCGGCAGAGCTCATAATCGGCGAAACAAGTTCGACGTCGCATCACGATAAGAACCTGGCTGAGGTATGAACCTGAGGGATAAATTCAAGTACTTTGACGTACGGCGCTGACGCTTGTAACATGCTGGAGGGACACCATCTATTGAAAGTCGGGATGGGTATCTTCAGACTCCGAAGGAACTATTCGATGAAAGATCAACATCAAGGATGGGGACGAGTCTACTGAGAGCGTCTAGACACAGAAAAAATGTGCTTGGAAACTCGGCATGGATGATGGAATGTAGTTCGCCTTTTTTCTGCTTGGTCTTCATTGCGGAAACGTTGGAACCACCAGGAATCTTCCCACCGATAACGCGAGAGATGAGGCCATTGCTGTATCTGCCAAGGGTACCATTGAATCCCGAATGAGACGTTGCGAGAAATGCGGAGGACAAGAGCTTCGTGCCAATTATTGGAACGTTTTCATGACATACCTCCATATATATTGCTTTGTAGTGTATCATATTGACCGACCTTAGCTCAGTTGGCAGAGCGTGAGACTGTAATGGCTACATTGTTATCTCAATGTCACCTGTTCGATCCAGGTAGGTCGGATTATTTTTAAACGATTCTCATATTGTGCTCTTGCAGCCAAGGATAAGAACTATATATCAAGTACTAACTTGAACAACAGGACCTGTGGTGGAACAAATTACTCGAATCGACCTTTTTCAGTCTGTCACGCGTCGTGACCGAGTGTGGGCTACTTTCTTTTCGACCTGTATACAACTCGATGGTGATTCGATAACTCGAGACGATGCCACCATCGAGCAATTCCAAGGGCAAGGGCATCAGCGTCAGCTCCTTCCTCGATCTGAAGGCGGAAATTGCAAGGCAGGAGGAGGAATTTGCGAAGACCAAGGGTGCTGGAAAGGCTAAATATGTCATCGGAGGTGTAAAGCGGCCAGACAAGGTGCGACGGACTGTCTACAGCATGCCTCACGCTCTCAGGACTGACCTGTCCCAGAAACCCACAGTCTGGGCCAAGCAAAATAAGGGCCTTCAAGCTCGGGCCGCTCGAGATGTGGAACTCGAGGCTGTAAGCAAGCCAACCTTGGAATCTGCGCGTGCTGCATTAGAACGCAAGGCGAAGATCTACGACAAACTACAAAAAGGAAAGACGGGTGGTCTAAGCGACAGGCAATACGATGCTCTCTTGGTGGACGTGAGTTACCTTTCCTTTTCACAGGCTGCGATTGCTGAATATACCCCGACAGTTCGACTCAAAGCCCAGTTCTGGGCATTATGAGTCAGGCAGCGATGATATTGACGAATCGGTTGAGGTTGCCCGACCGAATGAAGAGGTGCGTTATGGTCTTTCCAAGACAATCAACCGTCTGACGCATAGAAGGACGACCCAATGGTGGAATATGAGGATGAGTTCGGTCGTATCAGAATGGTGAGACGCTCTGAAGTTCCAAGAGCCTTGGCTTCTGCAGTAAACGAACCAGACGAAGACGAGTATGTAATGTTCTCTCTCCTGATAGTTTCCCGCTCATCACTTTTTCTAGAGATATTATTATTCGTAAGCTACTTTTTCTCCTTGTAAACCCCAATTAACTGACAATCTCAGGCAACCCTGTTAATCACTTCCCCGTATACGAACCTAGTGCTGAACGAGTTGCCGAAATCACAGCAAAGTTTGCAGAAGAGAATAATCCATTAAACGCTCACTATGACGCGTCACGGGAGAACCGAGCCAAAGGCGCCGCTTTCTACCAGTTTTCCGGCGACGAAGAGACACGGCGGAAACAGATGGAGGAACTCAAGGCTACGCGAGAGGAGACTGGACAAATCCGGCAGGAGCTCGGTGCAATGGACGTACGACCTGGCGAAATCGAGGGCATGCAGAATGCTGGGGATGGGGGACGAAGTCGGGCAATGGAAAAAAGAAAGAGGGAGCTGGAGGAGAGACGGAAACTGCTGGATGCGAAGCGTAGGAAGGTCACAGGCGGGGCTGATTCTCCAGCGTTGCAACCATCGTTGACGTCTGCATCGACGGACTCAGCCTCGGTTGCCCACATCCCCTCTCCATCTTCAGCCCCACTCGATCCTCTTGCTACTCTTGAAGCGAAGGCCAAATCGAGACGCGACAAGGGCAAAGCCAAGGGAACTCCAGCCTCCGATGCTGATCAATTTTTGGCACAACTAGAGCATGATTTTCTTTCCAAAGGCCGATAACGACCGTTACTACCACAACATTCTCCTTCCATCTTCATGAGAAGCCATGATTACCATCCTACGATGCGAGTAGGTGGACTTCTGCGCCTTTGGGGCAAAAACTTTCCTTTCTTTCGACTGGCTGCTGGAAACAGAAGTTTCTCGATTGAGGGGTGAAGTCGCAGTCAAATTCTGAATTAGGTTTTCGCCGCCAGGAGTGATAGACGGAGGTGTGATCTGGGTTGGAATGAACTACATTTGACCTTTGAACGATTTGACCCGCTTCACCAGAAGCATGGGTATCCACCGTCTCCATATCTCGTTGGCTGGTATTATTCGATGTATCGCTGTCGCCCAAGAGGCGCTTGTGCCTCATGAAGATATAGTACTGTACTCGTCGTATAGACCTTTGGATAGACGTTTTCAAGCTCTACGACCCTTGATATATCATAGCCGCTACGGTTATACACTCGCTCACGAAATCGCTGCAGTGTCGCGCCACGAAACGGTCTCCTTGGAAGATACATTCCAGCAAGAGCAAGATAAGTAGATTGAATTAAAGAGGGATATACGAGTGTAGCTCCAAATATGAAGATATATATGAGATGCAAATGCAGAGAAAGTTAGGACAGTAAATGCAGGGTAAATAGGATAAGAAATCATTAAGATCGTAAATGAAGAAAAAATGGACAGAGGGGAGTTTCCTTGGTTCTTGTTCACATGATGATACACCATCGACTCTTCTGCTCTTTAGAAGTAGGCTGAGGTTCCTTATTTGCTTCACCTTGGTTCTCGGCAGATTGTTCGGCCATCGAGGGACCTTCATCAATCGAGGGATTTTCATCGATTGAGGGATCTCTTGCGGCAGCGAGTTTTTTAGGAGTAAATTCTCCTTGAACAACTTCAAAGAAAGGTCGACTTTCATCCACGGTCTTCGACGGCGAAAACCAGCCTCCCGGAAAGAAACGTGAAGAGGCAGTTGATTCCAGTCTGGAACGGCCTGCAGCGGAAGGAATGGCGTCTGGTGAAGCCGAAGAACCGTCAGTGATTGTGTTTTCGTTCGACGTAGTAAGGCGAAGTCCAGAAGATCTGATGAGAACTATCAGCATCACAGCATATTAAAGAGGAATAAAGCTTACTTTGACTTCTTTGGTTGCTCGGCAACAGACTGTTCAGTGCTAGGGAACACTTCACCGACTGGATCCACGGCCATGTTCACGACTGTCTTGACAGCGTCAACGGCCACCGATCCCGTGTCCTCGTCGAGCTTGCTGTCGGGAGAGGCTGTGTCCTGCTGACGATTGTTTGTGTGCTGAACAAGTGGAGCTAGTGGCTCGAATTTGTTCAACTCTGCTTCATCCGTTGAGGAAACCCCTTGGGTCGCGACTGGCTCGCTAGGTGTCCGTGGGCTCTTTGGTAGTTCCTGGTTGTCTGGGTCTGTGGTAGCGATAGTAGTTGCGATAGGAAGCTCCTGCTGTCAAGAAATCGATGGGATTAGCAATATGGCTAATGCAGCACTTTGATGCAGAAAATTACCTCGACTTGATCACCACCAACCAACGGAACAGGAACAGCTGAAGTTTCTTCAACTGTGGAGTCCTCATGTGGTTCCTCTGTTGTTTTTGTCATCACTTCAGCCTTTGCAATTACGACGACAGGGGTCTAAGGAAACAGAATGAGATCAGTATGCGTAGCAACACGGATTCAAAAGAAAAAAGAACCTCGTGGACCAGAGATTCAGTCTCGGCTATATTTTTGGCCAAAATAGTCGGTGCTTCAACGATAGGAGCTTCTGATTCAACATCTGATTTTGTTACGCCAGGTTCGGTAGTTGCAACTGCTTCTTTGTCGAGAGGATTCGGACGTTCCTGAGCCGGGCTGCCTTGAACAATAACGGAATACGATGGTACCCAAGAAGATGCTGGTCTCTCCTCGACATGAGGGGGTAGCCCTTCCGAGATCTGTTCAGAAGGAGAAACAGAGGGCTACAAGGTGTCAACATCAAAACCAAAGGCCAAAAGATGAACTTACCACTGATACCTCTTTGCTGACATCCAAAACCAACTGGGGAGCTTCAGTATCTGTGACTGGCGCGGCAACCTCAGCAAGACTGTCGTTGACATCATCGTCCACTTGAAGGACATGTGCTTGGTTGTTTTGTTCCAAGCCGGTGGGAATCGCCTCAGACGAATCTCTTACTTCTGTGTGAACGGAGTCGAAAGCGGTTCGAGTGGAGGGAACTGTCGTCTCAAGAGGGTGCTTGGTTTCCAAATCAGTGGTCAAAGAAGGCGTGACCTCTGCGGGTACAGCTTGTTCCTCGTTAGAAGCACTTGCGGAGACCTCTTGAGTCTGTGCTTGTTGGTGGAGAGGAGCGCTAGAAACTGTTGCAGGAGCATCTTCATTGTCTGCAAACTTCATCTCCTCCAATTCAACTGCTTCATGTTCATTATCAAAAGATTCTTCCTTATGAGGCGTAGGGCCCTCAACAAGGTTGATTTGAGTGGGAAGAGGGCTACCCTGAGAGTGAACAGAATATGAAGGTGTCCAGGGGCGTGCAGGCGGTTCTTGTGCATCCACTTCGAGTTCCGCGTTATCTGGACGTGGGCTACCTTGAGGATGGACGGAATACGAAGGCGTCCATGGCCGAGGCTCTTGTACTGGTGCTTCAGATGATTCCTCCGTCTCAACTGGTTCGATGAGCGATGATTTGTCGATGACCAACTAAGTGAGGTAAGTTCCCCCCCGTCCTTTGATCAAAATCCAACAGGCTCACCTGGGGAGCTGAGACGAGAGGTTGCTCGACATCCTTCAAGATTTCTTCCACATCGGCCGTCACTGGGACCGGTGCAGGCGCTTTCTCAACTGAATGAAGGTCTTCTGCTTCTGCCGCCTCTGTTTTAGTTTCTGTGAAGGAGTCCACTACAGGCTCATCTGCGCCGGACTCCGTCAGTTGCTCGTCAGGAGAAACACCACGTCCAACAGTAGTGACTTGGAAGGAAGGCGTCCAAGGAGACTTGGGCCTCTCAACATCAGCTCCGACATGAAGTGCAATGTTTTCTTCGACAGTTTCCTGATCACTTGCATGAGTTTGAATTACACAATGCCACGAAAAATCCGACCTTGTTTTCATTGTTGGTCTGACCAGCTGTCTCGACGATGGATTCCGAGACGTTGACTAAAGAAATCGCTTAGATGGAGAACATACGACGAGACTAAAATGTCAAACCTGCTTCAGTTTGAACCTCTGCAACGTTCCTGGGCTCTGCAACGGAAGGAATAGTGGCAATGACTGCTTCTAATTCCTCCTGCGACAATGTCGGTTCCTCGATTGATGTTTCTTCAGCAGTGACGATTGTGGTGACAGGAGGGGTGGCATTTGTAGGCTCCGCTAGTACAATTTCAGCGGAAGTGGCTCCTTCAGTGGTAGTATGTTCAACAGCGGACGTGGGGTCTCTAGGTGACTCGATTTGATCCTGTGATTTTGGCACCTCGAGATATTCGTTTTCTTCAACGAGCAAAGGAGTCTCTTCGTGCTTGGCGACGACAGTTTCGGCCGCAGAAGTCAAACCAACTTCCTCGACAGTGGCTTCGACAACGGTTTCGGCTGGAGCAGATTCCTCAACAACGTGTTCAGCAACAAATTCCTTCTCGACCAATGCAACATTTGGGATAGGTGCCGGGATAGCTGTGCTACTTTCGACGAAGGAGTCATCTTTGGGATGCTCAACTTTGTCCTCTGCTTCAACCACCACTTCTTCCTGTTTTGTCGGAGTGCTTTCTTCAACACGTTGGATCTCTTCGTGAGAAGTGAGACCTTCTGCAGTAGGTGCGGAGACAGATCCTTCAATAGCAGCTTCAACACTGGTCTCGACCGAGCTACGTGTAGCTTCCTCAACTGGAATAGCTTGCACTTGTTCAACGACGACTGCCTCCTCGGCAGATGGGGCTTCTGGCACAGGGGTCGAAGCAGCTTCCTCGACAGCAGAGATGATTTCTATTTGCTCGGTCACAGATTGATTATCCTTGGACACGGCAAGTTCTGCGTCTGAAACCGGCTCGTCAACCGTTGGCACTGCTGCATGTGTGATGAGGGTCTCTTCGGTAGTGGGAACGACCTCCTGTTGTTCGGCGTCTGCTTGTTGAGAAAGGATAGGCTCTTGATCAATGACCACCCTGGATTGATCAATGCCATCGGCTCCCTCTTCAGGACCCGCAGATTCTTGATCGACGACGGGAACAGAAGGACGGGGAATAGACACATCACTGCTTGCCACAGGCTCGAGCACGGAAGTTCCAATGGGCTCCTCAGAAACCAACGTTGACTCAGCGGAAACTTCTTTTGGTTCTGCAGACTCTTCCTCTGCAACAACGGTGGGTGTCTTCGCGGTAGATGATTCCTCCGAAGTGGTTGCAGCGACAACTTGGGTTTCTTCTGAGACAACAAGATCTACTTTCTGCGTTGACTCGGTCTCCTCTACAGCGGGATGCTCTTGCACAACTTCGGAGGAAGGAACCTCAACGACGGTGGTATCCTCGTTATCTTGGACAGCCGCAGGTCCTTCCAAGGTAATCGCAGGTGTCGTCTCAACAGGTGCATGCTCTACAGTAGCGGAGTCCTCTACGATCACATCTTTAAGGGGTTGCTCCGTAGGCAAAGAGGCGGGAGTAGGCTGCTCAATAAAGGACTCCGGATGGTCGGCAGCCAGTGTCACATTCGATGGAATATTCACATCCTTCGCCGCAGATTCTTCAGCTATTGCAGTCGAAGAAGGAGAGGCTGCTTGCTCTATAGAAGGTACAACTTCGTTGTTCGCTGGTGCCTCCGCAATTGCTACAATACTTGGCTTCTCGAGCACAGGAGTAACGGCCGTTGAAGCTACGTCGTCTTGAGTGGCTGGAGCCGGAGCAGTTTGGGCAGTATCCTCAGAGGCGTCGACGGGTTCTACGGCGGCAGAGGCTTGTGGGGAAACCTCAGACGATTTGTTTGAGGCTTCGACTGATTCAGGTTCGATGCTCGCTTCCAGATGCTCCGAGACAGTAGGAGCCCCGTCCTGAACCTCAAGTGCAGGCACAGCTGGACTTTCCTGGGGAACGACTTCAGAAGCGTTGGGGTTGACAGACTCGGTTGTCGCTACCTCAGCTACCGCAGGCTCTGCTACCTCTGAAACGATGGGCTCTGTAACAAGCTCTTCAACTTTGGTAGGGACTTCAGCAGAGGCGTGGACATCTACGTCGACTGCTGCCGAGTCAGCAACTGCGACTTCCTGAACGGTAGCAGGTGCGGACGGGATTTCTGCAGAGGGTGTTGTTGACGACGCGACTTCAATTGATTGATCATTAGCTACATGAAGTCCAGCAGATGGGCAATAGAAACCTTCTCACCAGATACAGAGACGGCAGCCTCAGTCAAAGCAGACGTATCCTCGGAGATGGCTTCAGAGGGTGCGTGAACGGGTTGTACAGGTTCAGAAGAGTCTATCGCACTATCGACGGATACAGATTCCTCTTTGACGACGATGGGCTGTGGTGTAGTGGTTTCTTCACCAGGTGCGTCTTCGACACTTGTAACAGGCTCCGCCGCAGCGACGAGTTCTGCGACAGGAGGGACAACCTCTTCTACGACAGTGGTCGACTCGACGATGGACTCTTTGACGGGTTCAGTCTTAGGTGCAGCAGCTGGGACAGTTTCTGGCACAATCGGAGCCTCAGCGGGAGGGATCACGTCCCCTACTTCTTCCTTCGCAGGCTCTGCTACCTCTGGAACGATGGGCTCTGCAACAGCCTCTTCTGCAACGGCCCTTTCTTTGACAGAAACAAGCTCTTCAGCTTCGGTAGGAACTCCAGCAGGGAGATAGACGTCTGCATCGGCTACTGCAGATTCAACAATAGCGACTTCCTGAACGGTGGTAGGTGCGGACGGGATTTCTGCAGAGGGTTCCGTTGACGACGCGACCTCAGTTGGTTGATCACTGGCTACAGGTTCAGCAGGTGGGACAATAGTAGCGTTTTCAACAGGTGCAGAGACGGATGCCTCAGTCAAAGCAGATGCATCCTCAGAATTGAGTTCAGAGGGTGCGTGATCTTTGGTAGCGACGGGTTGTGTGGCTTCAGAAGAGACTATCGCATTGTCGACGGATACCGATTCCTCTTTGACGATGGGCTGTGGTGTAGTGGTTTCTTCTGTAACCTTCGTAATCGGGGTAATTCCTTCACCGGGTGCGTCTTCGGCACTTGTAACAGGCTCCGCCGTACTCTCAGTGACGAGTTCTGCGACAGGAGGGACAACCTCTTCTACGACAGTGCTCGACTCGACGATGGACTCTTTGACGGGTTCAGTCTCAGGCACAGCAGCTGGGACAGTCTCTGGCACAACCGGAGCCTCAAGGGGAGAGGTCACGACCGTTACTTCTTCCTTCGCAGGCTCTGCTACCTCTGGAACGATGGGCTCTGCAACAGCCCCTTCTGCCACGGCCTTTTCCTTGACAGAAACAAGCTCTTCAACTTCGGTAGGAACTCCAGCAGGGACATGGACGTCTGCATCAGCTGCTGCAGAACCAACAACAGTGACTTCCTGAACGGTGGTAGGTGCGGAGGGGATTTCAGCAGAGGGTTCCGATGATGACACGATCTCAGTTGGTATATCATTGGCTTCAGGAAGTCCAGCGGGTGCGGCAGAAACCTTCTCAACAGGTGCAGAGACTGGAGCCTCAGTCGAAGTAGATGCGTCCTCAGAAGTGGGCTCAGAGGGTACGTGAACCTTGGCCGTGGCGACAGGATGGGCAGGTTCAGAAGAGGCTATCGCATTGTCGACGGGTACCGACTCTTTGGCGGGCTCTGATGCAGTGGTTTCTTCACTGGGTGCAACCTCGGCACTCGTGACAGGCTCCGCCGCACTCTCAGTGGCGATTTCTGCAGCGGGAGGGACAACTTCTTCCACAACAGTGCTCGGCTCGACAATGAACTCTTTGACGGGTTCAGTCTCAAGCGCAATCATAGCCTCAACAGGAGGGGTCACGACCGCTACTTCTTCCTTCGCAGGCTCTGCTACCTCTGGAACAATGGGCTCTGCAACAACCTCCCCTGCCACGGTCTTTTCTTTGACAGAAACAGGCTCTTCAACTTCGGTAATAACTCCAGCAGGGGCATGGAGTCCTGCATCGGCTGCTGCAGATTCAACATCAGCGACTTCCTGAACGGTGATAGGTGCGGACGGAATTTCTGCAGAAGGCTCCGTTGACGACGCGACCTCATTTGGTTGATCATTGGTCTCAGGAAGTCCAACGAGTGCGGCAGAAACCTTCTCAGCAGGTGGAGAGTCGGGAGCCTCAGTCGAAGTAGATAATGCGTCCTCAGAAGTGGGTTCAGAGGGTACGTGAGCATTGGCCATGACGACGGGATGGGCAGGTTCAGAAGAGGCTATCGCATTGTCGACGGGTACCGACTCTTTGGCGGGCTCTGATGCAGCGGTTTCTTCACTGGGTGCAACGTCAGTACTCGTGACAGGCTCCGCCGCACTCTCAGTGACGATTTCTGCAACGGCAGGGACTTCTTCCACAACAGTGCTCGGCTCGACGATTGACTCCTCGACAGCCTCCATCTCGGGCACAGCAGCTGGAATAGTCTCTGGCGCAACCGTAGCCTCAATGGGAGGGGTCGTGACCGAAGGCTCGACAAGGGGAGAAGTCTCGTGAACTTCAGGCGCAACAACGGCAGTCGCTGGTTTTACGGCACTTGTGACTTCAAGGGCTGGGATTTCTTTAGCAGCAACTGGTGTTTCGTTCGTTGCTTCGGCTACGTTCATGACTGGAGGGATAGCAGGAATTTCGGCAGTGGTAGCCACGACTGGAATGGTTTCGGTGGTGCTTGGAGTAGCCTCAGTCTGTGCCTCTTCTTCAGGTTTTGCTTCAATGGGTTCTGATGCCGAAATGCCGAGCTCTACGGCTCCCGCAGGTGCTCCCTCAGTAATAGGTGTTTCCATAGGAAGAGTGTCGGTATCTGCTGAAATGGCATCAGGCACCACTGCTTTGGAGGCGACTTCCTGTCCCGGTTCAGGCTTTGCTGAAATAGGTGACAGTACCTCCGAAAAGGAAGAAGAGGGCACTGGCCCAGCGAGAGAGGAAGTGAACTCAGAGGCAGCGTTTGTGCTTGCGGTGATGATAGGCTCAGACTGAGCGATTGTCGATTCCTTGAGTTCAGGTTCGGTTGTGGTCGCTGGAACTTCCTCTTTCAAAACTTCAATGGTCGGCGGTACTACCTCGGCGGCAGTAATTGGGTGGGCGTTGAGCGCAGCAGAACTGACTTCAGAAGCAGCCTAATCACCGGATGTCAAAGAGGAATGACGATAGTGTTGCATAAGACTTACTACCATGTCAGCAGACTTTTCCTTCGCAGTCTCTGTGGGAGTTTCCTGCTTCTCAACCTGTAATATGGTTGTATAAACAGTGTAAGGTTGGAATAAACGAAATGCACACACTGTGGTAAGCTGTTGATTTGAATTGACCTCTTTCGGTTCCGGGATAACATTCTAAGGGACCGGTCAATTTATAGAAGGACTTGTCAAATCAAAACCAACCTCGATGAAAGGCGTATCTATAGCTTGTTCCTTGACTGTAACACTGGGAGCGTCAATTCCGGTGCTTTCAAACGTCGGCGATGCCACGTCCATTGCGTGCGATTCGGGGTCGCCATTGACCTTCAGTACAGCGTCGCTGTTCGAGGGTATAGTTGCTTCCACGGGAGCTTGAATGTTAGGAACGTTATCGAGCTCGGACACAAGGAGATTCGGGGTCTTTTGGTCACGGTGAGTATTCGGTGAATAGTCAAAAAGCAGCTCCTTACTTCGACATTAATCTCAGTGGCTTTACCAACTGGCTCTGCTGCCTTCCCCACGTTCAACTCTTCCTTCAGCTGAATATTTTCCCTCAACTCATTGGATGTGTCGTGCTCATTGTGGAGGATGGGTACGGTGCTGATGTCGCCGTTGGTATGTGGTTGCAATACGGAACTGTCCGCCTCGATGACGGACATTGTCGGGTATCTAGTAAAGAAAGTAAAGTTTTGAGAGTATATGATGCAATCCTGGGAATATATACCTGTAGAGCGCGCGCGTAGACCCTGGTGATATTGCAAGACCGAAGTTGACCAGACGGTCGAGCTGTCAATTGCGCCTTCCTATCAGACGACCAAAAAAAGCCTCAAAGGAACTTGGGCTTCCACCATCACGTGGACAAACAGACTTCGAACGCGAGAGCTCACGTGCGCGTGTTTTCCTCGCGCGTGTTCACACCATGCAAGCTGCTGAGAAGACATGCGTGTATATGTCCATATTGCAAGAAAGGAACGACTACAGGTACGTAGAGAAATCTATATGAAAGACCGACGCAAAGAAACGAGTTCAAGTTCAATCACATATACTCTTAGGCGACAG
This sequence comes from Termitomyces sp. K1Ag, assembly GCA_017657315.1. Taxonomy (NCBI): domain Eukaryota; kingdom Fungi; phylum Basidiomycota; class Agaricomycetes; order Agaricales; family Lyophyllaceae; genus Termitomyces; species Termitomyces sp. K1Ag. Next base: position 16,223 of record JAGGAR010008114.1, read on the forward strand.
CAAGCCCAACCAAAGCCATAACACCAGCAATACCCAATGCGCCAATATCAGACTTGGAAGCTGCGTTAGACTGCGAGGAAGCAGCGCTGCCACTGGTCTTGGTGGGAGAGGCAGCGGAAGTAGCGGGAGTGGTCTTGGAAACACTGGCAGCGTTAGAGTTCGCTGAGGTAGGTGCAGCGCCTCCAGTGGTCGCAGCACCAGTGGTAGCGCCAGCAACAGCGGTGGTCCCGCTAGGGGCACCCCTGGAAGAATAACAATTAGAATACATGTTAAAAAAAAAAGGAGAAAGAACGGTCGTACGAGTCCGCGCCAGCGGCAGCTGTGCTGGCATTGGCATCAGAGGAACCCGAGCTCGAGTTTTCGCAGCTTGATACCAAGTTAGAGAGTACCAGGGTCATATATACAATGATACTCACCTTCTGTCCGTACCAGTGATCGTGACAATGTCGCTGTACGCCTGAGCACCAGTCGAATCTTTCAAAGAGATGGTACTGTGGAGAAAATCAATACGTGAGCTAAGATAGGAGGAAACCGTATTACATTCCAGTGTTAGGTTGAATATCAACAGTCCAGGTGAGTTGATTTCCGTTTTGAGTCGGGAACGTTTTCAGCTAAGAACGATGAATAATATTGTCAGCCACCAGAGCATACATAGAATGGCCCAAGGTATATACCGCAGGAGCCGAGACTTGCCCGCCTAAAAGGAGTTAGCAAGAACAACATCACATATCACAAAATCACTGACCAGGTATGATTGACAGGAAAAATGGCGCTTGACCGTCCGACCAGGTCAAGAGAGTGGGCTCTAGAAGTGTTGTTCAGCATTGGAGTCACTTTAGGAGTGAAATCTCAAGAAACTGACGGCACGAAACCACGTTAGAGCTAGAAATGGTCCTGTCAGCTGGTGACGACGCGAGAACTCTTTGAACTTACGGGGTATTGATGGTCAAAGCGACGATGCTTTGAGCAAGAGAAAGGAGAGTGGCAAGAGTGACGAAGGACTTCATAATTACAGAGAGGGGTCACAGATATTGTAAGAGGAGGTTGGTAGAGAAAAGAAAGAGTTAAAACGAAAGCCGCGAGCTTCTTTCAATTACAAGAGCGGAGCATCAATTCATTTCAATGTCCGCGAACATTTTTCGATGATGTTACGTCACAGCGTTACTTGGTCCATCGTCCACGTTGCACACGTTGCGCAGTTGAAATGGAGCACATTTGGAGCATCTGTCAAGCCTTTACCGGTTGATATGCCTACAGATGCCTGCATATGTACATACATGCAGAAAGTTATTCCAGTACGAAGTAGCCACCGCGAGTCGGCCTTGGGACTCAAAGTCCGATCCAACTACTGCGGCCGCCTGCATTGTGTAAGCTCGTCTGGCCAATTTTCACCGTCTCATAAACAGGGGTCACCACATTGAACATTTGAATTCGACCTTTCTGCCCACTCATCGGATCATCCGCGTCAAGGAACGGGCTGAACACAGGGCCCGGCGGTGAAGCGGGGATCGACACTACGCCTGCGCTTTCCGACTGCGCAATGGGACTCGACAGGAACGATTCTGCATGCCATTCATACCAAACCTGACGTTCGTTGGTTAGACGCCAAATAGACACCTGCAGTTCGGAGTTGCTGGGAAGATAAAGAGGTTCCTAAAATGTGCCGTACGTGTCACTCAACAGATAAATCTATCGCATTGAAAATTTCTCACTTTGAACGGAAAGAATAGAGGGAACCAGCTCAGCATGTCCTTCGATATCTGATCTTTACGATGCGGGTGGATGCTGAGGCCGACATTCCCATATAGTATCTTAGAGGGTGATGATATTAGTTGAGGTTGCACTCATCAGAAAAACACTTACAGCTTCGAAATACCCAGCTAATCCACTGATAGAACCGTCAGTCACCGCGTAGATTAATCAAAGGTGCTGCGCACTGTAGTACTCCGGCATGAGGAATATAAAAATTAAGCTTTGCTGATCGAACGTTATGGCTGTTCGTCATTGGCAAGCCTATATTCAACCCAATATCACTTTTTCCATACCAATTCAATGCAGACAACCCCTCGTACCTCGATCGTCAAGCACAGGATCTGTCCGAGGATGCACAAATTCCCAACACTCTTGCACTTGAGGTCCGCATTTCCCGCTCAAGCCGCCGCCACCACCACTCAAGATATTCACAGCCTGGAACATCACAACATACGGTGTTTCCAAGCTCTTGGGGTCTTTCGTTGCTCGGGCTTCATTAAAAAGCTTTGAAGAGGATAGCGGTGCGAGGTGTGCAGTGTAGGACGACGGGATTGATATCCCCTTCGCTAACGTCCACCTCGGAGTCAGAGATACAAACGTACAACATACCACCACCACAAACTCACGTTTCAAAAACCTCATCGCACCATCCAAACACTCCGGGCTCAATTCATTATCGCCAAACGAGCCCAGCAGCTCACTGACCAAGATATCCACGCGTTCTGGGACATCCATAAATCGCATGTCCCCGAAAAGGAGCTGCACCTTGTCGCCCCATTCACGCTTTTTCCTATCTTGCAGTCTGTCCGGTCCGTAATCAAGCTTTTGTTATCATCGACACACAGATGGCGGGCGGGCGGAGAGGACTGACGTGACGTAGGCGTTGGGATTTTTTTCGACGGCGTATACGAAGGCTTCGCGCCCGGAACGCTCAATTGCTCTTAGGCAGCGAGCGACGAGGGGGCCACGTCCGGCGCCTGCTATGCAGAATATGCTAAGGAGGGTCAACTCGAGAATATGAAAATAATGTACTTGACACCTTACATTTTATCCCCTCCTGTCCATTCAATCAAGGCCATGTATATAGCCTAAGAAGATCATGCATCATGATACGACCCACAACTGATGGTTAACACGCACTTCTTCATACTGCCGGTACTTGACCGGGTCCTGCTCGAATGTCTGATATGTTACACTTTGCAAATTATCCATCAAAGGCTATGATGCAACCACATCGATTCATCAGTATCCATTCACACCCAAGCAAGCGACTAAGGGAGACACATACCTGCAATGGCGCTTGTAAATAATCCTGATACCCTTGCGCGAAATTCTCGACAGTCCCTGCCCTCTCAGCAGCCTGCACCGCAGGGCTCGTCTTCTCTAAATGGTGTACATACTGCTTGTACGCCGTCTCTCCACCGCGGCTATGCATGCCCGCGCTGACGCCGGAGAGGATAATATTTGGGTAGTGCTATACGATAGACACTCAGTCAAGGAGAGGAGAAAATATTAAGAAATGCACATACTATCATACACTCGCGTATAAACGACTGTGTCGTCTTTGGGAGTACAGGGTACCCTTTTCCATTCGCAATGAATGTTGATGCGGGGAGGAGTATGTTCCTCACTGATTCGGCTGCCCACTTGCTCAGCACCCCGATCGTTGCCGGGAGCGGGGGGGAGAGATCCAGAGCTGAATTCACAGTAAGATCATGCAGCTGGTTGCCCATGGAATGAGAGGACGTACTTAGTGTTAAACGCGTGTTATAATCGCATATCGACCTGATAAGATCCCACATCTCCCACATCGCGTCAAGCTCGCTTTCAGGTGCGGCAGAGAGCTTCTGAGACGAGCTACCCGATACGGCAGATCTCGGTGTAGAGGGGTGGGCGTTGATGAAGCTTGAGCTTTTTGCGCCCAGAAGGGGGCTCGATGATACGGATGTAGATGCCGGGTTGGTATGGAGGACAGATGGGTTGTAGATGGGTAAACGGATAGATAGGTTTATATATGGCGTGTTTTTGAGGCACGAGTTGACGATGCGGGCGTAGGAAGCGACGTGGTCGCGGTTTCGCGGGGCAGGGAGGATCGCGGACTGAACGTTGAGGTAGGAGGCGTATGCGAGTTCTTGTTGTAATGCCTATGCAAGATATCAGCGTGGAAGGGGTATCAAGAAGGCAAATACGAACGATCTCAGCATCGTGACGGACCCAATCGTCTATCGCATCGAGTTCGAGCCAATCCGAAATTATAACCGTCACTCCTTCAGCTTCATCTGGTATCCGAGAATATCAGCTCCAACCCTTCAATCTTCTATACAAAGAAACCTACCAAGCCGCGTAAGGGTAACCTCATCCATCAAGAACCCAGGCCTCGACCTCCACGTCTCCGCCTTCTGCTCCGCGCCGATCTCCCTCTCCCGATCGCTGCCCGGCGGGAGCAGACACATCTCCGCCCAACGCGCTTTCCATCTGTCCGTCGTCAAAGGAAGAGAGATGATGTCGTAGCCTTTTGATCTAGCCTCGGAAAGCAGCTGGAGGAGGGAAGTTTCGTATTCCGAGGAGTCGGGGTCGAAGGAAGCGCTGGCGGTGGTTATGTCTGAGAGTGTGAGGAGAGTGGAGATGGTGGCGGAAGAGGTTGGCCAAACAGACATGGTGTGGGATTGAGATTGAAGGGATTTTTTGGGCCGCAGGTGGGCCAGCGCTACTGAGCGCTACTGACACTGAACTTGAGGGTAGCCCGAAAGTAGTTGATACCAATAAAAGTTGGAGCACAACAACTGTGACGCTAGCGTGATGGACACGGTAACGTCGCACGAGAGAAACTTAGAGTCTTCGAGTCGGAACAGGTGTAAGTCCTAGTATTCGAAGAACTGGGGATCTACGGTACAAGTCGACCCGTTATATACTGTAGACTAGTCTGTACGTAATGACAATAGAGTCATTCGGGATAACGATGAGCAGTGGGTGTGATGCGTACGGTAACGCGGGAGCGGATAAGGTATGCGCCGTTACATACGCCCTCCAGGTATCGCGAAAGGGCGGAGTGATGCCTCCAATGAACAAGGATAGCTGTTGGCGGTCATGCCAATGATAGTGGGGGTAAGGACGATGCCGAGTAAGGACTGTGAGTACGTGCGAGTGCCGAATAAGGACAGTGTGAGTGTCAAACGAGTGTCGAAGTGGAGTATGGTGGGGATTAAGTGATTAGTCCGACTTAGCGGGCGTCGCGAACTGAGGATCCTTGTCGGGATCATACAATTCTTGGTCCTTGAGCTCGGGGGCACGGCCAGTAGCGGGATTGCTGGGTTCCGCGGGTTCAACGTCCATGGGGACAAGCTCGGGGGCTTTGCCATTATCCGAGGGGTTGGTGAACGCGTGAGCGGCCTGGGTAGTGGACTGAGCCGGGGTAGAGGCAGGCTGCGCCATAGAAGCAGTGGGAATAGTGATGGCCACGGCAGGTGTTTTGGGTTGGCTCACGGGAGCAGCAGCGGAGCTATTGGAGACGAGGGGACGGCTACTAGAAGAGGCTGGAGTGGGCTCGGCAGGGAACGGGTTGGGAGTACGAGGTTTGGAAGGTTCTGCGAGCATGTGTGGCGCGGGATCGCGGCCACGGGTGTCACGTTGATTGTGACGTTCAGGGGAGCGGCGACGAGAGCGGGAAACGGAGGGGGAACGATCAACCTCCATGGGAGAGCCAGAGATGCGACGACGGCGGTCTCGGTCGTCAGGGCTGTGGTGACGGCGTTTCTTGCCAGCGCGAGTAGGCGCTTGTTGGTCAGAGGGAAGAAACTCGGCCTGTCGGGAGCGCTCAATCTCGGCGTTACGACGCTTCTCTTCGCCGCGTTCACGGTTTCGTTCGGCCTGGAAATGGGGCCGCATAACGGCTGAAAGGACGACCTTCCATCGTTGTTCATCGATGTTGCCATTGGGTTTGAGAATACCCACATCAGACAGGGCCTTGTAGCGGGGGTCGACGGAAGAGACTGAGATGGCGGATTCGGGAATGGAATAGAAAGGTGAGAAGTAGCCTCCGCGCTCCGGATCCCATTCGACGAACTTGCATGGGTAAGTGGGGTGGTCGTTAAAGGCGTGGGACACGTCCCAGTATCCTACCGGAATTGGATGATCCCTCCAGTAGAAGGGATCCCTCCTGCAGTTAGTGTCCCATTCACGGTAAGCCTGGAACTGACGCGGCGAAATAACCCAGCGAGGGTTCGGTTCATCGGCATACCTGAGGCTAAGCATCCCGTCATCACGTTTGAGATCGAGAGTGTGAGGGGTAGTATAGTGACTGTCGGGACGCCGCTGCTGTGACTGAGGCTGTTGGGACCTAAGCGGAACGTCATGCTGCAGTGGTTCTCCGGTTTTGTTCTTGCGGCGACGACCCATCGAGCAAGTGGGGAGTGAGTGTGAACTGGGGCAGCGAGAGCAAGCTGTGGCGAGAACTGAGGGGCTCAAGCAAGAGACTGCGAGCGAATGAAGTTTTCGGTCAGTCTTGCGGCCTTTTATACTGTTGGACTCAGAAGTTTTCGAGTCTTCAAGGAAAATTTGAGGATCGTGCGAGGGCGGAACTCCAGTACCGATCGGTAACTCCGCCACACTGCTGGCACCCT
>JAGGAR010008115.1:0-22518 GCA_017657315.1 Termitomyces sp. K1Ag
GTTAGTGGAGACTGGGGAAACAAAATTTCGGAGTCTCTCGGACGTCGACTGACCGAATCGGGTTAATCTGAGATGTTTCGATCACATGATGTCTCGCGATTGCCACGTGAGCACGCGGCCACGTCCCATCCCGATGACTCCTGAGGCTGTCGTACAAAATACTGTTGTTACACTGTACAAGGCTAACAACGACATGATAAATACAAGCAAGGAACGTAGACAAATAGTACATATCCGATGTGAGAAGAGAGTAATGAAAAAGGGTCCCTCCGATAGACTTAGTTCGAAACCGTCAGGGGGTTATGAGAAAGAGCCATGGATCAACGCATCCCAAGCACTTTTAGACTCCAGCGTCTCCATGAATTTAGTTCTCGGCGTGCCACATTCGGAAATACTAGCGCTCCTTACAGGCGGGACAGGCCCGCTGTCCGGAGCGCTGCGTGGTTTCGGTGCGTGGAGTGTTGACGCCACCCGAGCGCGCGGATCAGACTCGACGACTGGCGGAGGCAGCGCTAAGACAGGCGGACACTCGTCCGTCGGAGATGCCGTCTGTGCACTACCGCTGTGCGGCGAGTATGGCGCGGAAGAAGGGGCCGATCCAGGAGAGCCCGAGGGCCACATGTGCTCCCTCGCATGGTCCTACGTGTGATGCCGCCACATATCAAGATGCATGAAGGGGCTGACCAGGTGATGTACTTACGGAATGGCCTAGCCGAGAGGGCGTATGTGGAAGGTGTATGCCTCGGGGAAATAAGTGGTCAGGAGGATGGATTGGTGTTGTGTGGGGCGGTGGTGGGGGCAACCCAGGGGTGCCTGGGCTGCCAAACGTTGAGGGGTGTGCTGGACTTGCAGTCCCAGATGGTGAGTGAGACGAAGGTGTGAATGAACGTTTCTTGAGTGATAAGCGGCCGCATAACCAACCAATCAGATATTTGGGAAATGACAACAACGCACCGGTCCTAGAATGCTGCCTAATGCGAGCCTCAGGCTTAATGCCTCCTTATGCTGGATATTCCTGTTGATGTGGCTTGGATCATGCTCTGGGTGCTTCTCATATGGTCCGTGTGGTAGTTCTGCCGGATGATCCTGGGTTCGAGACGGCTGTTATAAGCTCTTGGGTTAGTAATGCTGAGACTAGTGTCTCTAAGCGCACCATCGACGACGATGAGAAGGGCGTATGGAACCAAAACGGTCTTCAATAGGGGAGAGGCTTGTTGTGGTCGAGAACAGAAAGTTGTGCAACGTTGCTGTTGGTTGCTCTGACAGAACCGTCAATGTCAATGATGGTGTCAGCTTTTCAACAAAGACATCATGTGCATAAGCAATACCTCTCAAGTTTCTAAATCGAGGTCATGACAAATACCCCGCATTTTCCCCGCAAGGCTTTCACGCAGCATGGTTTCCTCGTGCAGACTCGGCTCAAGGACAAATATGTCGATCAGGATGATTGCTAGGCTCTGAGTACCTACAGCATTCAAAATATACCATTTTATTACAAGCAAAATCTTCTCGCCTCCTTTGCCCATTCTCCACGGATTGCGTTGGAGTCGGCATTGCACTCACTTAGACTTCACCTTTCGGGTATATAGCCACGGAATACGTCGTAAACATAGCAGAAATAACATTGGGCCAGGAATCCCGATTCCACAGCGAGAATTTTCCTTCCCACAAACTTAATTACGCCACAAAAGTTTTAACACATGACGTTAACATAACCTCATTGTAATACATGGTAAAAATGGAGACCAGGTGGATCCACGACGCGAAATACATTATTGACTTTACAAAATGCATTCAGATCTACAGTAGAGGGGTAGTGGATCAATTACAACATACGTGTGCGTCATGGAGCAGGTCATGCTGCCTGCCGATTTTTGCGGATGGAACAGTAACATATGCAAACCTACGAAAGCTTTCAGATCGAGCTGTGCTTACTACATCCTCCACATCCCATTCAAAGTTTGCGATAAGGGAAAAACGCTAATGGATGTTTTAAATGGATGTAAATGTATATACACACCTCCATTAGAATTGCTATATTTCTTATTCCTTTTTTGAATAGTTACCGGTGGAGTAGTCTCATCTGGCCATAAATAATTACAAGTCGTCGGCGACAAGTCCCTCACGAATAGGATCAAAAGATAAAGTTGAGCAGCCGTACCAAACGGAACAAATGCATACACAATTGGTGATTCGATGAATTGATAGCTGGCTGTAGAGAATCTCGCGTCTCGGAAGTCACTCCGGATTGAACTCTCAAGACGCTGAATCCCGGTCGTAACCTACGATTGCGGCGACAAGATCCTGTGGAGTGGGTTTTGGTGGCGCGACATGCACATGGATTTGGAGCTCATCTCGAAGGAACACGGCAGTGACGGATCCGATAGCAGCAACTCTCGCGGTGGGTATCGATGGTCCCTTAGGAGAATTTAGAGGCTCAAAATTGAAGTGATTGCCCAAGATTGGAGTTACAAACTCTGCGGCGGAAGGAGCAAAGTGGACTATCCACCACCGGGGTAATGCTAAAGCCTGATGTCTTAGGAATCAAAATTAGGGAACATTAAAGAGAGTTCACAAAACCTGTGTTGGCTTGGCTTAGAGCTTGCTTCAGGTCCCTCTCAAAGGTTCGTGAACCCTGAGTCTCGTAGACCTTCAGGGAACGAAGCTCAACGCCTGCCTCCCCAAGCATCGATGGGACTGTATCGCGATTTTTATCTCCAGTGAGGTACAGAAGGCGTTTTGGCTTTACAGGTAATTCTCGGATGAACTGAGCAAGACGTTCACCAGTCCCTGACGATTCGCCACAGATAACCTCAGGAGTATACGGAGTTGGACCATAGGTTTGACGCACTTCGGCTAGGGCCGATGCAGTAGCTTGACCGACGACGTAGAATGGAGTTGATGACCAGCTATCTGCGGGCACCAGGGCATAAGGTAGATTTTGCGAATTAGGAAAAACCAAACCTTCTCCTACGCCCACTGACGAGTCTATTAGGAGGTCGCCCACGACGCTTTTCCACACTTCACACGACCTGGCACTTGTGATGATGACTCCGTCAAGGTTATCCGTCCTAGGCCCGTTCCTTATGATGTCCTTGAGAGTCGGGAGATTCGTTGAGATGGTCTCAAGGACAGGCACGGAAATCGACTGATACCCTGCCTCTACAAAAGTCGTTTGATATCGATCTTCCTGGCCATGAGAAGGAGCTCTGAGAAGTAGTACATTGGCCATGTCTCTAGTGATCGAAGTTGGAGGCAATCACGAACTCCCAGGCTGACGATCGTTTTGTTTGGCACTGACAGCGAAGCCAAGCACTGTCAAGATTTCCGAAAAACGATCTCGTTTCTTCCGAAAAAACACTGCAGGTCACCACTTCTTCCTGTCATGGCTCAAAAGGAAAAGCCTCTTCACTCGCTGTAAGTAAGTTATCATTACCCTTCTCGCATGCCTCGACCTAATAGCTGAGATTAGCTTCGCCGGTGCGACAGCCGGAGCTGTTGAAGCGTGAGTCGGCCGAACATCCTGAAAGACGAATGTCTGGTGACGAACTTGTTCAACTAGGTTCATCACTTACCCCACGGAATTTGTAAAGACACGGTCCCAGTTCAGTGGAAAGGTGGGCTCTGCATCACATGTAGTTTTTCGGCCGAAGAGTGTTCACGTTTCGGTGCACACAGAAACAAGGCCCCATTGCAATTATCAAAGAGACTGTCAAGACCAAAGGAATCGTAGGATTGTACTCTGGATGCTCGGCGCTGGTAGTGGGAAATGCTTTGAAGGCCGGTGTACGATTCGTCAGCTATGACCACTTCAAGCAAATGTTGGCAGACGACCAGGTGCGCCGTAGCTTGCCTTACCGTCATGTCGCGCGTACCCACACGTGTATTTCAGGGGAAGGTTAGTGCACCTCGAAGTCTTGTTGCCGGTCTGGGAGCGGGTATGATGGAGGCTCTCTTTGCCGTTACGCCATCGGAAACCATAAAGTCTGTATACCTTAAATCTTTCAGGAGTCTATCAAATCTTACGTCCGCAGAACAAAGCTTATTGATGATGCCAAACGGCCAAACCCACAATATCGTGGGTTGATACATGGAACTGGTATGATCGTTCGCCAAGAAGGAATTAGTGGAATTTACAGAGGGCTGTTCCCCGTGGTGCGTTTCACAAATTTGGTTCATATCAACTATTCATATGAACGCGCCGTAGATGATGCGACAAGGAGCCAACTCTGCTGTCAGATTCACGACATACTCGACCCTGAAGCAATTCGTTCAAGGAACCGTACGACCTGGACAAACTCTCCCAAGTACCATAACCTTCCTTATCGGTGGCGTTGCTGGACTTGTTACGGTATATACCACTATGCCTTTCGAGTGCGTACACACCAACTTCCTTCCTGTAACTGTCATTGATGTAAATTTTTGCAGTGTCATTAAAACCAGAATGCAGTCATTAGAAGCACGGCAGCAGTACCGCAATTCCTTCCACTGCGCGTATCGTATATTTACAGAGGAGGGTATCCTGCGGTTCTGGACCGGAACGACGCCTCGGCTAACACGCCTTGTGGTGAGCAGGTTCCCAACGCGTCGCGTAGTTTGTATTAACGACCTTTTTCTCTTTCCAGTTAAGTGGTGGTATTGTTTTCACCGTATACGAAAAAATCATCAAAATTATTGGGGACAAGGAATCTTCATGAGTATACCTTTTGGTTGGTTTAGGCATCGAGCTATCCCTTGTACTTTGGCGCGGATGGTAACTCATTTGTCTGAATCTCGATGTAATAGCTGTTCGCGCCCGATGCGAGTGGCTGCCACATACCAATCTTAGTGCTTCTACGGAACGATCCGAACGTGACCGTTTCAACATTTTCCCAAGAATCAAATGCCAGGCAATGGTCGTTGATATACGAACAAACCCGTTGGCCACACAGTGTCGTATATCCAATTCTGAGTGCCTCTATATATGTCATGAAAAGATTTCTCAGGGTAAACACTCCAACGTTGCTCAGATGTACACGTTCAGACTTTCACCGGCATGTACATGCTACTCTCGTCTTCAGTTGTTGTTCCGGAAGGCTTCCCTCAGTCCGACTATATTGCAGCAGTAGACATTTTGTAATATATTGAGCTTAGCACTACTTAACGGATGGAAATTTGCAAGCATTGGCTGATCAACTGAGGTTTGGAGAGATGAGTTTGAGATGGGTACAAAAATTAGATGGTATTAAGTAAAATGATCAAAACGATAGCTTGTTCCTCCATTCTGACCTCACGTTATCCCATAGAATCTTCGTTTGATGACTGGGAGATCGTTTCATGCGGACATAGAAAATGTCCCATAGGCGTTGCAAAGAAGGCGACTGAAGGACGTAAGGTCCTCTCTCTGCTGATGTCGACGCAAAAATTCTGAGTAGATCTGTGAAGGGGTGACCCACGCCATCGAATAGGGAGGAAAACGCGGCAAGCAAGATCAACACTTCAAAGAGACTAGTAGAGGCAAGGGCCTTAACAACGTGGTAATCCGCAGGAACTTCCGTGCCGGGTGTAAGAGGGATCACCGGACGATAGTGATCATAGAGGTGAAGAGCAAATAGATCATATCTAAGCGCGACGGGGTTGCGGTGGGAGGAATCAAGGGGTATAAGATCAAGAAGCTTATCACTGGGACAGAGAAATAGAGTCATATTCATGTCATATGGTTGTGCCACCCGAAAGTGCTTAGGAAGCGAATCAGACTCGGTTGGATCAGCATGATGGAAAGAGTCCTTGCAGTCGCAAGACGAAAGACCTGCTTGCTCTACGACTGTCACGGCAGTGTCAAGCATGTCAGAGGGGACAATGAAACCACAGATCTGAAGCGTATAAGTCAATGCGAAAGACAGAAAGAGAGCTTCGTTGTCTGGTCTTACCTGAGGTACATGAGGATTACCGCACCACCAGTAAAGAAGATCACCCCATATGGTATTGGGAATATGTGCATCGTCAAGAAGTTTGGCCACCGCAGCAGTAAAGGATTTTGGCCAGAGGTGATAATTCATCACCGAAAGATCTACGCCTTTCTTTGAAGTTTGGGTTGCCATAATTTGAACACCGAACGAATTCGACCTGAGAGGGAGGGAATGGACAAATAAAAGAGGAATTTGTCAAACGCTGAGCCCACCTCGAGTGATTTCTTGACCAAGGCAACCCTAAGAAAGATTGACTTAGGAGCGTAAAAGTGGAAGACTGTAGTAATAATATTTCGACCAAATGTAGGCGGCAATAAAAAATAATTATATAAATTCCAAAAAAGAAAGGACATACATATGCAGGCACATTTGCTGTGCAAATTACGAGACAGAGATGGGCCCCAAGAACTGACTGCATTTTGTCCGAGAACGGGTGGTTGCAAGTGCCTGAGTATACGGCAGGATTACTACGTATCACAGCTGCATGCACTGGCAAATTCGTTGAGGAAAAATACATCAAAAATGATGGGTCCTATCGCCGATAAGATAAGATTTCGCCTCAAGTACATGGCCGAACGATGGCCGAGGCGCTTAATTTGTGACTTCCACCATGGGGGGCTCGAAAGTTATCTCTGTCCTTGCAGTGAAGGTCTTCGCCATGGATGAGACTCTACAAGGAGGTGAAAAAATATGTCAGATTAAAGATTTGAACGTACCACTTCCGCTTGTCACGCTCCGATCCGTCTCTGAGTTTTTGAGGCCTGTTCGTCCTTCCTCCTATCACTACGTCGAATCTAGCTCACGCTGCTAAAGCAAAGGAGAACGGGAACAAGTGACTTAAGGATGGACATATCGAAGAGTGCGTAGATCTTTTCTTTCTGCTCGGTTTTTACTAACAAAGCACATTTCAATTACTCAAGATCAGCCAAGCAGTACGCCGAAGTACGTGATCATTTTCAGAGACCTTTCGCGGGCTGAATATTGTAAATATATGAATAGGCCGAGAAACTTGATCCTTCCAACCCCATCTACGCCTCAAACCTCAGTGCAGCTCTTTTCGAATTAGGAGACTACCTCGGATGCACCGACGCGATTCTGCGTTCATGGTCGCATAATCCGGAGCCCGCTTTAGCCGTAAAGCTTTCTGCGCGTCTTCCAAAGGCCCTCTGCCACGGAGTTCAGAACAGAACTATTGGCGCCGCATATGTCGCTCAAAACGAACTCGCGATAAAAGGACTGGAGAGTCTATCAACACCCGAGGCTGCTGAGAACGGGCCCACCGAGCTCTGGTCTCAATGGAAATCCTTACAGACAAAAATTGATCAATTCCAGGAATTATCGGATCTGGCGAAGGTGCGATTTTCACAGATGCCGACCTCAAAGGGCACCCCGTAGGTGTTTCTACCATTACCTTTTCCACTGTCTTTTCAACTCAACTCATAAATTTTGTAGTGATCAATCGATGACTTATTTCTCCATTGGAACTGACAACATCATATGGCTGGGGCCGAGAAAATCCCGACCCGGTGAAGCTCGAGAATTTTGCTAACGAAAAATCCGAACCTCTTGCTTTCGGTACGTGGCGCTTAGAAGCGTTCATCAACTCTTTAACAATGATGAAACAGCTCGCCATGTTTTCGGTACATTGATCGGTACGTGGCGCTTAGAAGCGTTCATCAACTCTTTAACAATGATGAAACAGCTCGCCATGTTTTCGGTACATTGATTGGTCTTGCACGCGCCCAGAAGAAACTCCGGTCACCACAGAAGCAAGCTCTGAAGAGAACACATTTGACCGTCCTCGATATACACTTTGCGACAGTAGCCCGCTCGCTTCTCATCTGCTGGCTTGTCAACACCCTCGTCAAAGATGAATTAGATGATACCGCACGCCTTGAAATACAGTCTGCTTTGGTATACACGTTTATTGGCCAAGCGATGCCCGACTACGCACATTCTCGGTTCGTGATCTATTTCTAGCCCTAAGAGTCTGGTACTTATCTAGCTAACAGGATGATGACCGCCATCAACGAGCTCATCACTCTTCTTTCGTCTCCAGAGCCCCGTCTTCCCACATGGCTTCACGTGGATATCAACTCAATCTCACCAGTCCTCCGCGCCCTCAAATACTGGTCCACCGCGAACAAAATAATCACCGCCTCTGAGTTTCTCGAACATCACACCTACATCACACCCATGGATCGCCTACAACAAATGGCCGGTCACTCTTTCGCAAGCTTTCGCATCGACCCCCTGACGTTCCAGCGCCAGCTTGCGGAGGAGAAGCTCTCGAAGTTGACGGAACCCGAGATGCGCCATTTTGGTAGTTTGGTCGGCATGGAGTATGCGCCACTTCCAAAGATCAGGGAGGCGATCAAGAAGAACAGGAAAATGTTTATTGATGCTATTGTCATGGCGGAGATAGATAAGAATCGGCCGTGGGGACTGGAGAATGAGGCTGCGTGGTATAAGTTTGTCAAAGTCTTCGTGCCGTCTTCGAAGATGTGGCACTTGCATCCTGGCTTTGACGTCTTTCGGCAGATAAAAGTGCCCGAACAGAAGTTAAAGAAGGTGCGGTTGGGATTGTGATTGTTCTTCACTTGATAGAGTTAATTGACGTTCCGAATCATAGCTTGCTAAGGAAGTGCAGCAATCGTGGAAACCCAATAATACATTAATGGTACAGTATCTGACCGATTAACACCCAGTCCTTTCATTGCTTTTACCGTTTTAGGATGGGACAGAGCCTGTGGATCACCCAGCCGCTATTTTCGATATCTTCGTAGTTGTCCAACAACTTGCAGCGTTCAACAAGCAGATGTCTCTTAATAATAAGGCGATCGACAAAAAGTCTCCTGCTTTTTCACATGCTACAACGTTTTTCGATAGTCTTGTCACCGCAGTCAAGGAGCTCGGCGATTCCGTTCAGGTGGAATTCATCTGCGGAGATGTTAATCAGGAGATGTCCAAGATACGCCTCCATACGGACAGCAGGCCAGATCCATTCCCGAAGAAGTTCACTCGCATTTGGCTGAGCAATGTTCCGTTAGTCCTTCTTCATTTCGGATGATCTCTTATACTTACTATCACTTAGTGATTATACGAATGGAACATTAAACACCGCAATTTACCTCCTGCCGGTCCTGCAAGACACGCCTGATTCAGCTGTTAGCTCAAATGTCATGTGGAATACAAATGTGTGGAAGAGTGATGCGGAGCTTTGCTACACGTGAGTTTAGGCGTTAACCAAAAAATATTCACACTGATCGCAAATGGATCTAGGTACGCCCTACTGCTTCCAAAGGATCTTTCTCGGTATATGGGCATCCGTACTATTAATGATCAGGCTCTGAAGGACGTGCTGACATTCGGAACGACCCCCCTTCCTCGCCCCCTCTCCTCCCTAGCCTCCAGAGAAAACCTACGCGACTGGCTCACTCGCCTATTCGTTTCGATGTTATATCCTGGAACTTTCCAGCGGCGCCCTGATTTTGTCAAGCTTCCAAACACTCTAACTGTGTTTGTAGCACTCCTGATCGAACTTAAGAACATCGGTTATCCGGGCCACTGGCTTGCTGAGATATTGCTGTCCCTGCTCAATGGAACTCTCGTCACGGATCGAATGGTCTATCGCGAGAATGTACCTCGCCCCGTTTCCGACCTGCACAAGAGGGGCGAGCCGCATCGCTTGCGGACGGGCCCCTGGCTCGCTGACCTCGAAGCTATTATTGCCTCGGCCCGTGACGGTTTGCCATTTGCCCTTCCTCTTCCCAAGAGTTTGGCGGCCAAGGCTAGTGATATAGGTCACTATAAAGCGTCCATTCGGGCGAATATGTTTTACACTAGCCCCATGGTGCGGTTCCCAGAAAACGATGCCGTGCTTTCTCTCCTATTTTACAAAGACATTAAGGACTTGCACTCTCGCGTCTCTAGGACTGCCGGGACGTTCAACTGGTTCCTCCAAAATCTACCAGACATTATTGATGGGAAGACAACACCGCCTGCAGGAACCTTTCACATTCTGACTGCGCCAGACAATGTCAATTTGGAGAAGGGTGAGGTGGCTTGGAGGATAAGCAAGGCGAAGATGGATGTCATGAGGCGAGAGAAGTGGTCTATGGTGGTCTGGAGGACAGACTTCCTTGTGGATAGTAAGTTGCACATGCTTACCATAACGGATCGAGTCTCTGATCCAGTTTCAAATTTCTAACTGTGCAGCCACCGACCAATGTCCAGCCAGTCGGTGGGAGAACGTCGATCCGCCAATTTGAAGACGGGTATCAATTCCCTGATCTTGTGTTGTCTCCATCAATCGTTTGCCTGGCGGAAGCCTTGAGGCAACTCTGGCCTTCAGTCGTGCTTCATGTTTCCTGTTATGTTCCATAGCACGCACACAAATCTGTCACATCACCGGAGTTTCGTGTAGTTGGTCCATCCCTGAGAGTGACAAGAACTTAGATAGCGTTTCTGTTATTAAACTGCGTCTCCACCCGAGAAACTACCCCTGTATCGATTATCCACAATCGCACGTGTTAGTCAAGGTTGGCGACTACAGGCTCAGCGAAGTATCTTCACTTTGTACCCCGTTTCGAGGAGCTTGATCCGTATCCCCGACGTGTTAGAGTTTCGCGTGAGGTATCAACGAGGCGTCATGCTTTTAAGCACGAAACTGGCTCGAAATTCCTACGAAGTTGTTCATCCCCCTCCTCTCACTAGTTTTGCCACTCTCTGAGACAATGGCTACAGTGCTCAACGCATTCAAATTGAAACCCTACGACCTCGAGCCTGTGTTCGCGACCTGGATAAACGGCCCAATATTTGAGGGAAACCCGAAGAAAGATATGCCCGTCGATGACTGGCTCGACAAGATCCAGGCAGGATGCGAGGAGAGAAAGATCCCTGAAGAATATTGGTACAAAGTCGCGCAGCACTTCATGGGTTCCAAAGCGAAGGCCAGGTACGTTTGCAAATCTAACCTTCGGCATGTTGCTGATGAAAGTTGGACAGACTCGATGAACTGAAGGCAGTGATTGTCAAGGTTCATGGCGGCAAGTATCGATGGTCCTGGAAAAAATTCAAGGTCGCCATGCAAAGCATGGGGTGTAAGTAGCTTGATTCCATCATTCGAAAAGAAATTCATGTCTCGACATAGGGGGCATCGATCCTGCGCAGAAAGAGACCGTTCAAGTTTTGAAGACAACTGACTCATGGTGGATCAGAAGAAAAGTCAATAAGGATGCGACAGCGTCGAACAATGATGCTAAGCATCCCACTCTGTCGAGATCCACATCGTTCGGGGTGAAGAAGGGTTTCGAGGAAGCGATCACGCCCTCTGACTCGACTCATTCCAAGTCTCCGTCGCCTCTTGGCAACAAGTCTAGTGGAGATGTGACAGAAGCGACACCTCGACCCACACTGTCGAGATCACGGACGGGTCTTTGGCCCATCAGGAAGAATAGCAAAGATGATGCAGCGGAACGGCCTCCACTTCCTAAAGTCAACTCCGACACGGCCGTCGTAACCACAAGGCAAAGGTCAAACACGGTGGACTCCGGAAGTACGTTTCCATCTTCCATTGAAAGACTGCGAATTCACTGTTCTATAGACACCACAACCACCGAAGCACCGTTATGGCTCCTGAATGCGTGCAATGCGCTGGAATACATTACGAGCGAGCACCCAAAAACAATGAGCATCATCAGTGCTATCCTGATCACAGCTGGGTCGATCCCCGCTATTCCTGCGATCAGTGCGGGTGCTGGGGGCGCCGTCTTGGCTTCTGGTGCGGCACATGCCATCGGAGCTATCGCTGTAGGGTTCGGCCAGGCTCTAAGTATGTCAGTAAAGAATCAAACCCAGAATCAGAACAACCAGGTGCAGGCACCGTCTACATCGCGCTGAAGGAGGATGGCTCTAGATGCGTTGCGCACACGCTTATGACATGCAAAATAATCGACATGAGGAATTAATTTCCCGTTCAAGTTATTATAAGGACTTACCATTCGTTCTCCATGCACTGTACATTTACCCTTTGTTCTGCTTATCCTTACTTTTATGATCGATCTGCCCACCAGGCACCTTCCAACTCTGGAACACGCCCGTCTGTTATCCGAACGTTGTTGACCCAAACGCCACCCTTGACCTCAAGGGGGTCGATCTCGATGCCTGAGTCTGAACAGATTTTAAGAAAATCCGACGGTAAGGGTGCAGTGATGCCTAGACGCAGACGCTTCTTGAAACCAGTGGACTTGTATTGCTGAAGACAAGTCAACTCCATATCCAAACTTTCGAAGCAAAGGCTTACGAAAAAGGATATATGGGAAGCGTGAAGAAAGATACGGTCGTCTGGTATAACATTCGTATCGCGGACTGCTCTTGCAATCGGCTTTCTTGAATAGAGAGTATCTCCTAGGATGGGGGCTACAGCACAACATTTGAATAAGATTCATGAAAAAAAAAGAGAACAGAAAGTGTAGCGTACCTCCCAAGCAATGAGCGAGGTGGATTCGGAGTTGATGTTTATGGCCAGTGTGAAGCTTAAGGCGCAGAAGGGTAAGAGGAACCGACAGCTTTCCCATGCATTATCAACACGATTATTACTATTGGAATGAGTCGGAATGGAGTCACCGAAGAGGAAACAACCTCCCATTCTGTGATAGAAGGCTTCCCATTGGAAGAAAGGTCAAGAGACGCTCGCCCATCCTCATACTGTATTGATGTGCGTATCTCACCAGACTTTGCTGGGAAAGTCCTTGCACCCCCTCGAACAAGTGCTAGATACGTTTTTTCGACTGTGCGAGCCTGAAATTGCTGGGACAGATTGCGAGCATGTGTCGGAGAGCGGCCAAGAACTAAAGCGCCAGTGGTTCCCTAATCGACTAGATATATGAATGGGTTTCTGTCGAAAATTTATTCCTTTCTTACCTTGTCAAGGCGGTGAATCGGCACTGGTTGTTCGCCAAAAGTTCTTCCAAGACCTGAATGAATGTTCACTCTCTCCGGTTTGAGCATACTATGAAGGAGCAAAACCTTTCAATAGTGCGTTGAAGTCGCTCAAGGAGTTTTCTGTAGCCTGTATGTAGTAGAACTCAATCTCAAACTGTTAAGTTGCCGTTTGAAAACCATTGGTCACCTCTTTTGGCTTACTGAGTTGACAGACAAGCCCGGGTGGCTTCTGCAACACGACGCATCTTTTATCGCTATAAAGTATCGATGCTAGCGCGCGGGTCGACTTGCTGGCGTACTTGGGCACACGGGAGTTCATGCGATTTTAAGTACAATTGGAGGAAGAGGAAGAAACACCTCATGCCACCGTGACTAGCCGTGACTGTCTGTGACTGTCCATTGACATTGATGCCATCATCATCATTGAGGATCCAAGTCGAATTTGCTCTGTCCAAAACGCCTCCTCCTCGAGCCTCCTCGTTACCTATGTATATACGCCCAATTTAAGGAAGATAACGTGGCACTGATTATCACGCGTTATGATCTGCTTGGTGCCTCAGGCTGATTAGCGGGATATCAAGTGAATAATGATGGAATGTATGACAGAATGTCGGTATCGGTATGCATTGTTACTACGTATACATTTTATCTTGAACGCCCAATGAATGCCATCCTTACAGGCAGAATATTTAGAACATGTGCCTATGCCCCTGGCTTGATCTTACATCGACCATTCACGTCAATGGTTGGAAGTGAACCAGAGATCTTGTCCGCATGATTACACAAGAACGACGAAGTGAAGACAGATATTCAGCATAAGGTGCTTTCACTCGTTTGCTAATCATCCAAATGCAGCAGTTTCATCGCTAAACCCCTCCTCAACGAGTGTAAGTCCTTTTCATTCAGAACATCGTTTAGGCTATCAACCCAAGCCGCGCCTTCAGGGATCAGCACCTGTGTTAAAAGCCTTCAACCCAAGACCACAGTGGAGAAAGAAAGAAACGCACAAACGGGTAGTCCACTGAGAACAGAATACGATCGATCCCAATTTGTTCCTTATGGAATTCCAGGAGCGGGGTGGCAAAATTTCCTGATGTCGTTTCAAAAATGTTCGTATGCCAGTATGAGGTTACGTTGCGTTGCATCATGAGACCATTAGGTCTGTTTCTCGCAAGCTCTGAGGATTCACGTAGAATAATGTTAGTAAGAGTCGTGATGAACAAAAAATGGCTGCCCTACGTTCATCGATTCTGAATAGATCAGAGGGCAGTCGTTCGCCTAGATGACCAACAATAATCTTCAAATCAGGGAACCGACTTGCAAAGCGGATTTTCAGTAAAGGTGTAGACAAAGAAGTGGCAGGTTTTACTCGAATACTCCATTTGTGCAGAGTCTATCCAGAGAATGAGCAATTTAATAGCCATCAAGAAACCAACAAGATGGTGTACCCCAAAATATGATTTGCAAGTGTCACTGCATATTCCTCAGCAGGTCCCTTCAAGAATGGTGCGTGGTCAAAAAGTAGCGTTTGAACTTGAGCAATATTGGAACGGGGATGGAAATAGATGGGAACGTCTAATTCCGTTACGGCCTGCCAAAATACATCGTACTCTGGTTGGTCGTAATAGAGAAGAGTGGCTAAACAATGGTTAAATCTTTGAAATGAAATCTCATCGTACTGGACTCACTGTTATCTGGACCGGACTGTTGGAAATCGTTCAACATGGCTCCTGTCCAAATGGTCATCTTACATTGAGAGTCCGAGTAACGAGCCGCTAAGAACAGAGGACAAACCCAAGAAGCCCATTTCGTTCACAGCACGTCGCAGCTCCTGAGCTGCTTCAGTTGCGTTGTGCATTGACAGCGAGGCGAAACCACCAAATCTGGTTGTATCGTTGGAGATGGCGGCAGCCATCTGATTGTTAACATTGACTGCTAAAGCCGCAGCCGCCACGGGGTCCGATTCGCCTTGAACGCATGGGGTTGCACAGGAAAGAACCATCTAGAACACATTATCATTGAGCTGGACGATGAAGATACTGCGCTGAGCGGCTCACGAAATCAATGTTGTTCTCGTTCATGAGGTCCAAGCGACGGCCGTGAACATCAGTGAAGCTTGCAATGAATACGTCGACGGCCTCTCCTGTGGTCCAGATCAGAAAAATATGAATCACTTCAAGTTCCGTTCAGGTGGTACGAACCCAGAGGAGGGGTACGACTGGGCAACGAAATAAGACTACGCATCTACATAGTCGAAGCATATGAACTGGCCTTACGAAAGGGAGGAGCTCAGGAATCGTCCATGCTTCTTCAATAGCGATCGTTCCGTTCCCCTTCTTTATTCGTTGTCTCGCGGCGGCTATAGTCAACGGAACGAAGAGTTCAAAGAAGATTGTTGCGGCGAATAAAAACTTCATCTTGGAAGCGAGGAGATGGTCAGGCTTTGACACTCGTACCCAAGTATAAGCAGGAGAGAACGAGTTGGAACACAGATGCAGCTTATGAGAAGACAGGTTCCCGAAAGAACTTCTGAGTACGACGTCCGGTCAGCGAGCATGTGGGGCTGGGAACGCAGCGGAACGGGATCGCGCTGCGGGGGAGAGGCTCACTATAGGCCAGGAAGGTAAAGTATTCTGGTTTAGGCACATTGACGGATAGTCGAAAGCGTTCTCTATATAGAATGACGCTTTATTCAAGGCGTGGTACAATTCTGGTTTGCAGTGGTACAACGGTCTCACGAATCCGGCATGTGACCTCGAACATTCCCAAGGGTGAGTTGAATGGACGTACAGGGTCTTCCAATAGACACGAGTTGTCGAGAATAGCTCATTGGCCGCTCTTGTTCTTGAGAGAATGCAACGGCGAGTTCGGGAACGTCCTGCCACAACACAAACTTTCCCTGCAACACAAGCTCCATCAGCGTCGTGGCAAACGGGTTCGGCTATCTTCCTGTGTAATGTTTGTTGGGACGCATCCAAAGAGGGTCCAAACCTTTGAAGTGCAGTTCACTACTCAGAAAGAGAGAATATCATGGTTTCGGCTCATTGGCAAATAGACGGAAGGAGTGCCGTAAATAGAACTGTGTTCTGTTTCAACATAATGTAGCGTTGACCTGGTAGTACGCGTCCCATGAATTCAGCATGTGATCCTATGCATTCATAGAGGTGAATACAACAGACGCACGAGGGTCGTTCGCCGTTGTTGCTTCTCATCTGCCGGGTGAGGAGTTAACAACAGGTTACAACACGGACGAAAATGGTATGTATTGCTTCAAGCAAGTTCGACGTCCAACACTCAGCTCACAATGGGCAGCTGCACCTCTCATGACAGACATCTACATATGTAGATGGTTCATGGAACAATTGTGGGCCACAGTCCCATCAGAGTCAGTGTTTGTGAGTCAGGAAAATTCTCCTGTACGGCATTTTCACATTCCATCATAATTTCCGTATTGTTTCTCTTCGCCGCGAGCGCTTCCAAGTGGAGCAGCTTCCAGCCATGTACACTGTGTTTTGAATCCCTCTCTAAACTGCCAAAAACCGGAGGTGATCAGCATGCTTGACTAGCAGAAGCTTAAGATAGTGAAATATTCTTACAGCTGGAGCAGGGTTTAGAACTTTGTACATCGGTGCGAACGTCTTCATCAGACGGGAAAGTTCATTCTCAACTAGAGCGAGAAGCTGAGGGTTCAGGCAATCGACCGCGATACTGAAGCTTTCGATAGGATAAGAACACGAAAATACAAAAACGATATGGATGCCTGCATTATGTTCCTCATATCAATGTTAAGTTCACATTGGAGGATGATCTGTAAGCTTCAAGAGCGGGAAACACAGTGGTTGGAGTTACGTTGAAAACCCAGCCGGCTTTCGACCGGTACGTCCAACATGAGATTCAAGATTAATTTGCGCATCGAGAACCAACCTTCTACAACTGCTGGGAAAAAACCCAGGGTAATAGAGGTGGTCGCGGTTCACTTTGATTTTGAGAGTTGTGACAGGTGTCAGGGATTTGAGGACACTGGACATCTGTGTCTCTCTTTCGGTAGTATAGTGCCTTGGCTGGCCGACTCGAGAACACTTGCCACCCTTACAACCACTGTAACGATGATCTGTCCGTGTTTGTGGCCAGAGACGTAGATGGCGCGCGCATTGCTGAACTAATGGGCTCCCAAGATTACTGTGAGAATGTCATCAGCGAATACCGCAGAGCCGACGC
Source organism: Termitomyces sp. K1Ag (assembly GCA_017657315.1). NCBI lineage: Eukaryota > Fungi > Basidiomycota > Agaricomycetes > Agaricales > Lyophyllaceae > Termitomyces > Termitomyces sp. K1Ag. The sequence goes on from JAGGAR010008115.1 coordinate 17,112, forward strand.
AGGTAGGTACGCACGAGACACACCTATCGTATGTAGCAGGGTCGGTTTTCATGTTGAGATGATAGATCGACAGTGTGGTACTTTTCTTCCAGCTAAATATGCAGCAGAGATTCGAGAAGGGCCGAGACGACATATTTTTCAAAGAAACCGTTTCGGGACGTAGGCGAGTATCATTCGCTATAGTTCAATGGGGAGAGTGAGCGGCATTCAAAGCCGGGTTTTACGAAAAGATCATGCATATATCATGGGCCTTACATGGGTGATTTGACTTTCAAAAAATGGTGGAAGTTCAAGGAACGTCCGGGTGCTCGAGTGCACGGGACCACTCACAAACATAAACATACTATTACACGACCCGCCAGCAACTCCGAGAGCGCGTCAGACTTGAGCGCTTCTTGTAAAGACTTGACCATCACGAATCGCTTCTTCTTCGCGTTTTGGGCACCGGACAAGATCTTTCTTCCACCTGCGTGTGTTCTAAACCCGTGAAGTTTACTATTCAAACCCTTGGCCAGTGATTAATAGTGGTTAACGCGAATTTCGGTCTCTATTTCTCGTCTTGTCTCTTAAGTTCACGCTCCTGAATCATCGGCAGATGGCCTCTCAAACTCCATTTCTACGCGCAATACTTCCATCTCTTCCCAGCGACTTTGCCAAAAAAGTTCGAGCTTTATGTGCATCAACTTCAGAGTCAACAGCTGAGCATGTCCTCGACACTCTAATCAGGTTCATAAGCGGCGCAGAATGTGCTCCTAACGCTACTCCAGATGTCCAGTCTCAATGGACAGAGAAACAACAGGCTGCAGCGACAATATTGAACGGTATGGTCAAAGGACGTTCGACGTCAGAAACAAAACGCCCGAGAGAAGACGATGAAACTGGCCCGGAAAAGGCAGCTAAACGCCAACGTTCATTAGCAGAGACACCTGGTTCATCTTCATCAATATCCCAGGAATTGCCGCCAGACCCCTTATTCACCATACATTCCGTCTCCGCCACCTCGCCTGTTCGCAAAAAAGTCGATATAACAATCCACAAGACCTCTCTTACTTTGACACATCCTTCTACTCATGCCATTGAAACCGTGATCCCGCTCACTACCTTTTTGCGCGCTTTCCTACTCCCGACACGTGGCAAGCAAAAGGCTCATTGGACCATTGTCCTACTCGCGTCCGATACTTTTGAATCCCGCAAACCTCAAAATGGTTCCACAACCTCAAATACCCAAGTTATTTTTGGCATCGATGCGATTGCCTCAGTCTCGTCCACTACGTATGAAGGGGGAAACCCTACTCGAAGTGCCGGGCAAAAAGGCGCCGCCACTCGTCCCACGCTCCTTGAATTTCTAAATCGGCTCGGCATACCTGTCATTGAACCCACTCCGAACGTGTTTAAAAGTGCTTGTGTAGGAATTACGAGTGGCGTCAGCGCTAACGAGGATGGTGTCCCTGGGATTGAGGCATACCGCGGTGCAAAACTCGGGAGCCTGTGGTTCACAGAAGAGGGCATTTTATGGGGCGAGAGCAAGCCATGCGAGTTTTGGGCGCTCGTGGACCTCATTGGAAAGAGTGAGGGCGTACGTGTCATCGGCGGGTCAGGGCGAACATGTACGGTTGTCTTGACGCGCAAGAGCGTTAGTGACAATGAGGATGTGGGCGAGGACGAGGAAGATATGGGCGTTGAGGCCGAGTTTGGGATGGTTGATTCAAGGGAGAAACCAGGAATTGAGGGGTGGGTGAGGAGGTTTAGGGGTTCGTTTGGCAAGAAGAAAGGGAAGGGCAAGGGGAAAGAGGTGGGGGTTGAGAGTGGGGGGAAGACGATCATGCAGATTGAGGATGAGACGGATGAGGAAGATGAGGATTTTGAGATAGATACAGATGAGGAGTTGGATGGGTCTGAGACGACGTCGAGTGAGGAGTCTGGCGATGAGGAGGGTGGGGATGATGGGAGTGAGGAAGAGGAAGAAGGGAGTGATGAGGAGGGCGAGGATGGTGGTGAGGATGAAGACGAAGAGGAGCTTACGGAAGAACATCATCCGCTTCTCCGGCCAGGTGCTATGCCCCGTCGCATGAACCGTGCTGTAATCGATATGGTGGTCGGAATGGTGGAGGACGAGATGTTGGATACCTCCAATAAGCAGGACTCGAGTAGTGACGGAGAGGATGGTGAAGGCGGAGAGGAAGAACTGGAAGAGGATGAGTTGGACGATTGATACCGAGCACCATACATGCGGTTCGCAAAAAAAGTACCACATGAGGATGTTAATATGTTTGTGAGCCTTCAATCCAATTTGTTGACGGACTATGAAAGATGATAAAATAAAAATTTAGAGATCATTATGTTTGTGTGGAATAAGTGATTTTCGGCCCAAGCCTGCTTTTCTTTCCGGTAAACGACTGGTCAGTCATCGGACTTTCTACGAGAATCCCTTGCATGCTCCAGAACATGGTGTGAGTCTCCGAACCATTCCTCGAAATTTGAACTGAGTTCGAGTATTGAACCTAACTTTCGCTTGACTCCAAGGTGACATTCATCACATCTCACCGGACTTCTGCGCCGCTTGATAGATGGTAGGGAAGCAAACTTCGAACTTACATATATACACCATCAAGTCTTGATGCATCTGTATGACTAGGAATGCTTTTGGTCTCAGTTGACATTGTGGCTCGGTTTTGAAAGATTACCGTTGCCTTTCTGGAACTTCTAAGTTGCTCCTCCCTTCTGATTACGCTAATTTTAAAGTCTTTCATTGAACTCTTCTCTACCATCGATTACCTATTTCCGTCGTCGTGCGCTGATGCTCATTGCCTTGGCAGTCATCACGTTGAGTCCGGAATCAGATATCTCTGTTTCATTTATCAGCTGCAGGGGAGCACAGCAGTTTCTTTACCGTGATATCGTGTTGTCTGCTCGCTATCGTGTTGTCTTCTCGCTATAAAGCTGACTTCCTTTCTGATCTTCTCAAAGACTGTTTTGACTCATCTCCAACTTTCGCTCTGCAATCAATACGACATCGAGATGTTAGACACCTCAAACGTGGACGCTAGTCAGCAACTGTGAGTGTATCTCGATCTCAATGTTTCATTTCGTCCTGAAAAAGTCAATCCGAAACTCAGTTTTGCTCACAATATTTCAATGCTCGTCGCATACTGTTTGTCATTACTCATGCTCTTTTTGATGACTTTGAAAAATGACTCTTATGCATAGCGATTTTGGTCTACGACCACCTGATTACGTTTGGTAGGAGTTGACAAGTTTTGCCACAAGTTGCTGATACAACTTTACTGGACAGGAAACGAAGTTAAATATCTTTGGCGACGTACGAAGACAAAAAGCACATACTTATTCTTCCTCAACCGTTACTTTGCATTATTTTCTACCACGCTGGGAGTGGTGACTGACCTTACTGAATCTTCGCTAAACGTATGCACTAATCTAGTTCTCAATACATACACTGATTTGGCGTGAAGAGGTAAGATCTGGTTACTTGCCCCACTAGTTACATTCTGTGAATATTAACATTCTTTCAGATGCAAACAATATACTATCGTTCGGCAGCTCGTACTCCTCCTCAACCAGGCCATTGTTAGCGGTGTGATTCTTCAAACATTTCTCTTTGTCTTATCTGGTCGGGGTTATGTAGGCTTACTTGCATTACGGTTGTATGCGCTCTATAACCGTCCCCCCCTGGATACTATGGTTTATGGCTGGTAGCGCTGCGGTGTGCCTCGGGATCGGAGGTGTATGTGTCTTCAGTTCAATCTTGAGTCTCGAGTTGAAATTTCGATATAACAGTGGGCTCTATTAGGGCAAAAATCTATCTCAGCACAGCAGGAGTTTGGATGTCATATGGGCATACCTTTTGATACGTATGTTCATCGAATGGATCAGACGGGCGTAAGACAATTTAATCTCGTTTTTCAGGGCTTTGCGTAAGTGGATGCTTATATTCTCGTCAAAGAAATACTTGATTTTGAGCACAGATATTGTCGCTCCTTGGGAAACACTATTCGTCTATGACTCGGCCTTGTTCAGCCTCATGATACGTCACGCATGGAAAGAATGGCACGAAAATAAGTTACCCATCAGCAGAGGAACGCTTCCGATTTATTATACCGTGATCAGAGATGGTTAGTGGCCAGTTCAGCTTCTGTGAGGGTGCCTGACACAGCAGCTTTAAGGAGCAATATACTTCGCGTAGGCGTCCCAGTGTAGGCAACGTGTTAACAAGCATTGACCTTCCACGTTCAGTGTCATGGCACTTGCAAATCTGGCAAACATACTCACATTTTATGTATTTTTTTTTCTTTTTCTTTGCTTCTTTGTTTTTCCTTATGATTTCCTAGCTTTGTGGTGTACAGTTATTTTTGAAAATTTTCTGGACTGGTTTTGATGTACAGTATTCAGCCATTCATGCGCGGCGGGCTTTCTACATTTGCAAGTGCGTTTGTGTTCCTCTTGTTTCGTTTCTTATTATCTTCCAGTTGACTGTGATTACAGAGTATCCAGCGTCATGATGTCACGTCTTATGCTCAATCTCCATGAAATTGCGGATGCTGGGATCTACAGCACGTCCAGGATGAGTCAAAGCCTACCAGAGCCAATATCATTCCGCCCTCCCGCGATCGAAACCACACACTCTCAGATAGAAACTAGGCAAGTTGGTGTTTTGTTGTCGATCCAAGAACTCATTTTATCTGCGGCCTTTCTGTCAGACCGAATCTCTCAGTTCCTCATCCAACTTCGCAACCCGCTGTTCTGTCAAATACGTCCACGGAGGAAAATCGCATTCCAACCTTATAAACCCTTTCTTCCATCAATCTAACCAATATTGCAGCCTGCGCATCCGAGTCGCGATTGCCGCCTGTAGTTGGAGGCTCTGGTCCCGGCGATGCCTTGTCGGCGTCAACCACTCACAATATGCCCAACTCACCCTATGGTCTTTCTGCTTGACCCACTCTCCCGCCTGTTGTCACGCAAAATTCCATAGTTCCAAATAGCGGCGAACCGTCTAGACTCTATACCTCCTTCCACAACAACCTCCTGCTCAAACAAAGCCCAGGAACCTTCTCCAGGACCATCAATGAAAAAGCATAAGAAGGCCACTGCGGGAAAAATGGAAAGTGAGTTTTTGCCTTCTTCCCTTGCGCTTTTGTGTCATTTCCTACACTTTGACAGGAGCCTCTGTGAACGAGTGGTTTGTGCCCTAATGGACAGGAAGATGAGTGTGGAGAATCAGCCCGGCGGTAGCAAGCGTATAGATGGTCTTTGTTCTTGTTCCATCGTTGTTCTTGCTCCACCAAACTCAATGCCAGATACCAGTTCTGTTATTACAAGCGACTCGTCTAGAATATCGAGCCATTTGTAGCAAGCAGCGAATTGAATCCATCCTTGGTGGTCACTAGGC
>JAGGAR010008116.1:0-22166 GCA_017657315.1 Termitomyces sp. K1Ag
TCCCCCCTTCTTTTTCATTCAGCCCGCTTGAGAGCGTTCAGATCGCGTACTGTACACGCCTACTCGGGCTTGCATATTGATCAAGGCACCCTGGCTTCACTTTTCACAGAAACCAGCAGTGCGGGACAGACACCGCCATACAGGCTGATATCAGCTCACACATTTTAAGTGCACTTGTTGTTCTGTCACCTGCTGGCTGCCACAGATCGTGTCAGGGTGTTTGCTTGATACGTTTGCTTGATATGTTTTCAAATCTTTGATGCTGAGCGCTGAGCCACCATGCATATTGTGCTTTATATTAATTTCTTACTGTGCATTATATTACTTTCTTACTTGCTCAGCTTCAGCTCATCAGGGATTCACGTCTTAGCCTTGATAGTGTGAGATGGCTTCATGTGTTTCTCTTCATTCCTCCTGGCATCTTGCGAGTTATGTGGCTGATGGGGGAACTCATCGGCGACTCCTCCAGTAGGTTTTCGTTCGAGTGTCAGCCCGAGGTTTCCATGCAAAAGTATGGCCTTTGGCCAGGGAGGAATGTTTTCAGACACAGGCTCTCGCAACGCTTGATAGGAAAGACGTCCGTAGCATACATGGAACGCGACCAATGTAGTATGTAGTACGGGCCCCGGCTGTTCGCACGCGGACCGCGCCGGTAATGACAACCAACCAACCAACCAAGATGCATTCATAAGGTTTCACTTGCTCATCGAAATCATAGGTGACTTTTATTGAAGCCCTTGGACTCATGAAATTTACCTCTCTAGTCGCGACTCGGCGCAAGGGTTCCGATGCGGAATGTCAGGTCATTGCACCTGAGCTACCAGCTCGTCACGGCAAATGTACAAAAGCTGTCTGAAGCAGAAACTGAGTTGTCAACTGTGAGGTGACTTTGGATTCGTTTCTTTATGCAAATGTACATGTATTGTTTACACGGTTGTTGGGCGTCACGTCACGGTCGTGATCATGATCTCGAGTTCTAAATTTTGACAGGTTCGATATTGAGTGCCTTTTGGAATGAAGGCATTGCCATGATTACACCATTTAGTCGCTTGAGATAGCGGATCTTTTGCCCTGCTAACCAAGTTAAACAAGCTTGACTCTCGAAGAGAGTATTGCGTACGGAACATATGTTCCCTACGCTAAGCGTACAGCCACCATCAAATTTACAGGTTGCCTCTCATCGTGTCATCAACTACCTTCTGATGTCCCACTTGCCTACCCAACAACCTTGCGTACTCGTATTCTACGGCCACCACGAGATGCGAGACATTTGCCTGTCCGGCGATTACGTTTCAATGGCCACTAAGAGTCTCTACTACAAAAAATTCTCTTTCCAACCAGACTGCATTCATCTCTTATAAGTTGACCAATAGGTCCTGCCGCTAGCCGCAAGTCATCGATCAACGTTTCAATTACTTCTCATCTATATTTCGGTGGCCAAGGACCTCTCAGCCTTCCGGCAGGGCACGAAATGATTCCTCTCATCCTGTACGCCCATTCTCAATACCCTCGAAATTCACCGCTACCGACTCTGTCGTTTTCTCCACCACTCCTGACCCAATTCCGCATATACGTACATGCATGTTGACACTTGCACTTCAGTATCGGGATATACAAGTTGTTTTGCTCCAACCTTTGTTCGTTTGTACCTCCCGCCACCATGAGTTCTCTTTCCAAATTCAGCCAAATTGTTTTCTGTTGAATGATTCTGGCAGTCACCATTAATGAACAGAAAGTAGTCGAGATATAAAGATCCTGTCAATCCTGATGTTTCCTCGGGTTCGATCCAAGGTGGCTACCACGCCGGATGGGAAATAGAAAGTGATATTTGGATTAGTATCGCCAGAAAGCCTGTCAACGTCGAATCCAACGCGACTACAGCCGGTTACTTTACACTGGAACAAGGTATTGAGGGTACGTATGCTGACCGGTGACCACCCTGTACCGTGTACGCTCTATTCGCGTCCTGAATCCTGAGAGCGAACCCCTCCGTTCCATCATCTGGAACGACAGGAGTAATGGTATTGTTTACAATCAGCTTGCGCGCTGGTAGCATAATGATGAAATCAAAGTCGTATCCATTTGGAAAATCTTTTACGACCTTAAATAAGTGAGTGCAGAGTACAAAGATGATATTGATACAGAACATCCGACTATTTGTCAATTCCTCTCTTACATGGCACCCAAGAACTCTCCGATCTGAGAGCGACGTTGGGCTAATGTGGATTCTCCTGGAAGAGGTGGGAGCTTTAGGACTTCAGCTGTTTTGATACAATCTGACTCTGGTATAATTCAAAAAATATTTGAAGTAAGTGAGGCTGTATGAAGGAGTAGAATGAGGATGGGATTCCCACCAAGGAGGTTAAAGATGTCTCTTTTGTGAATTGGCATGCCATCAACTATCCGCGTGCTTGCTGGGTATTGGAGGGGAGAGTTGAATGGCATCCTAGCATTGCAAAGCTGGAGAGGGATACGTTCGAGGCTTAAATGAGATAAAAATCAGGACGCAATTTGGTGTGATTGAAGGTATGGCATACTCACCACTTCTCAGTGGCATGGATACGCGTCTCGAGGGCTGCGAGTTCATTCTTGATGTAAACTCGAATGTCAGCCTGTGCCGCTGCTATTGCTGTCTGAGTGTTTGTTATGATGGTATCCTGAGCCGTTGTGATGAGGGCCTACACGAGAAGAATTGATCAGTCTAATTGAACCAGGTATGAGGAACCGGCCACCCTGGACTGAAGCGCTTACCTGGATGGTCTCGAGGTTCAAAAGTGGTTGTCCGTTGCGCGTGACCACTGTACTCAGAGACTCGGAGCCTTGATCGAGTTGAACACCATTAGAAATTCGAGCAGGTGCTTGAACCATAATGCAGATGATGTGTTGGTGGACCAGATGAATGAATGGATTGTCGATATTCGTCTTCTGAAATCTAGAATTTATACATACGTGAGTCCGGTCATGAGGTCAAGCCAGGTTGAAAGATTAAGCAATACATAAACTGGCTAAGAAATTTCCATTGTTCTTGCCGGCGGCAATGCAAATGACCCGAGCCTATTAGACAGGAGGCTGTCCACGAAGATCTGTCAATGATAAGTAAGGCTTCTATCATTGAGTTCATTGAGTCCATCAAGTAGCGCCGAAATTTTCCTTGTTCGCCTCTACATGTCTGGGACATCCTGGATACCAATATAGTAGTAGGAAGAAGTGACGTAGACAAGTGCAAACTAACACTTTTCTTAGAATACTCAACTTGGAGCTGAAAGATTGTGAAGCGCAAGACCATCCGAGAGCCGCACTTGGACAAATTTCCGATGTTGTCTCTCGGAAATGTGGCGTAGGAGATGTGATTCGAGCGGTGTCACTCTGAATGGCGAACAACCGCAAGACGTTACACATTCCTATAGCCACTTTGAATAAGAGCCGAAAGAATCGGCATTATGATAATCTGCCAAAATTCCGCACATGTCGGGAGGTATTTGACACGTACTTGCGTTCCTTGTCCTGGGGGCCGACTCGGATTTCTATAGAATTACGTTGCCGCCATAGCTTCTTTTCCAGAGAATGAAAAATCATCTTCACCGTATCATGCATCGATATGCACCCAATCTCACGGGTCCAAGAGGTTTGAAACGATCACTTACAATGTTGATGACTCGGCGCAAGTGAAATCTTATAACCTCAATTATTCGGATCATCTAGATAAATTGTCCTCGTGCCCTGTGAGCGTGGGTATAGGATTAATTGAGACGACGACGAGGACAATGGATCGGATCAGGACATGGATAAGTATGTGGAGTTGGTGATGTCGGCTAGAAAATCGGAAAAGCCGCGTTGCGACATTCTCATCAAACATGAAGAATTTGAGGGTACTGTAACTTCCTGCCCTTTTTTCGTCCTAAACTAGAAGGCCTTGATGAATTAAACAAGGTAGTAATCCCTTGCAATAAATAAACCAATCAGTCAGTTGCGCGATTTCGGAGTCATCGCAAAGGCAATGACTCATCAGGCGATTGGGTGAGACATACTTCAAGTTTGCCCAAAGTCTGCCCCTAATTGTACATCTTCCTTCATGCAGGAGAAGAATTTATGGGGAAAGCTGCAACTTCCCTCTCCAAATTCGCGGAGAATCCGATCGCGATTACGAGGATGTGAAGAAGCTATTTTAGGCAATTTTTAGCTTGTTTACTTTTTTTTTAGCTCCATCGCAACTGACTTGTTTGTCGCGTGATGACTACTTTATGGAGTCAATAACGGTCAATGGACGGGTTACGTACTCAATACCTTGTTCCCGTTGCAACGTATGCTAACCGATGACTACCCTGTACAGTGCACGCTCCATTCGCGCCTGAGAGCCGCGAACCCTACCGTTTCATTATCTGGATTGATACGAGTAACCTTGGGCGTAGTAACGGCATTATTCACAATCAACTTGCCAGTACACGTTGCTTTGACGCCGCTAGCATAAAGATCAGATCAAACTCGCATCCATTTGTAGATTTTTTTACGATCTTAAACAAGTAAGTGCAGATGTCTGTGAAATTGATACAGAACATCCGACTATTTGTCAATCAATACCTCTCTTACATGGCACCCAAGAACTCCCTAATTTGATCGCGACGTTGGGCTAATGTTGGTTCCCCTGGAAGTAATGGGAGCTCTAGGACTTCAGCTGTTTTGATACAATCTGACTCTGGTATAGTTCGACGAATATTGGAAGTAAGTGAGGCTATACAGAAGAATGGAATGAGAATTCCCACCGAGGAGGTTAAAGATGTCTCTTTTGTAGATTGGCATGCCTTCAACTATCCGCATGCTTGCTGGGTATTGGAGGGGAGAGTTGAATGGCATCCTAGCATTGCAAAGCTGGAGAGGGATACGTTCGAGGCTTAAACGAGATAAAAATAAGGACGCAATCTGGTGTGATTGAAGGTATGGCATACTCACCACTTCTCAGTGGCATTGATACGCGTCTCGAGGGCTGCGAGCTCATTCTTGATGTAAACTCGAATGTCAGCCTGTGCTGCTGCTATTGCTGTCTGAGTGTTTGCTATGATGGTATTCTGAGCCGTTGTGATGAGGGCCTAAATGAGAAGAATTGATCAGTCTAATTGAATCAGGTATGAGGAACCAGCCAGAAGCGCTTACCTGGATGGCCTCGAGGTTCAAAGGTGGTTGTCCATTGGGCGTGACCACTCTAAGTTGATCTGTACCCAGAGACTCGGAGCCTTGATCGAGTTGAACATCATTGGGAATTCGAGCAGGTACTTGAATCATAATACAGATGATGTGTTGGTGAACTAGATGAATAAACGGTTTGCCGATATTCGCTTTCTGAATTCTAGACTTTATACATACGTGAGTCTAGTCATGAGGTCGAACGAGGTTCTTGCTAAGAATTTCATTGGCGACAACAACGAGCCTATCAGACAGGAGATTGTCCACGGAGATCTGTCAACCGTCTATGATAAGTAAGAGCTTCTATCCTACATATCTGGGGCATCATCCTGTAACACCAATATAAACAATTTAGGCTATACTGTAACTTACATAGAAAATGCTTTTCTTGAAATATTCAGCTCGGAGTTGTTGAACGTTGAATAATTGTGAAAGACCGTAATCCGAGACATCCGTTTCAAGTGACGGCACTGTGACACCGTAAGGCCACGGCAAAAAAAAACTGTGCCGTATAAGAAGGTCCAAAATCTTTGACGGCACGGCACGGCAGGTTCACGGCCGTAAACCGTGATATACGGTGTACAGGAGTCAAATGCGTGCTTAATTGACAGCAATGACATAGTAAGTATTCAAACTAGCACGAGCCAATCGAAGTCGATGCTTGACAATCATCAGTGTTCAGATGATGGATACTTAGCCAAATAAAGTTTTCATCTTAATTATGTAATGTATCTATGTAAATACATGCAAATACAAAAAATTACCAGAGTTGTCAGTCCGAGAAGCACCGCTGCTTGAGACGTCAAGCTTCAACTTCAGGGATTTCGGTATGAAAGTTGGAGGGCCAAGGCCCAACTCGTCGTATCTCATCTTGAAGATTTATAAATCGCGGCCCCCGGGAGCCCACGGAGGCGGTACGCAACCTAACTCTTGATAAATCTTGTTTCCTTCTCATAGCGCCATAATAGGCCGTTCGTTCAAGGTCACCTAACTGGAAAGACGCCATAATTACGCTTACGAAGCTCACATACCCCTTGAGTGCTCCTCTGTCCTTATCGCCGACTTCACGTCACCCCATAAGCTATTCCACCGCCCAGAATCTCCAATACCTTGACAGAGCCTGTGTTGCAGAGAGGGTGAGACAAGATGCTGCTGCGCCCGTCGCCTGAGGTTGGATGCTGATCAGATGTTCTCGTAGTTCATTACGGCGGCTTCGTGCACCTGCCTTTGATGGTGCGTATTCATTTACAAATTGCCAGAGTTTTCTGTTTGCTGAGCGATATGTGAAAGGTATAAACGTCATGTATTGAACAACGACTGAATTCTGGAATTCGCAAGGCATAGCTTGCGTCCCTGATGTCGTCGAGAAAGGTGCACAGATTACTGACTGGGAACTTCCGTCAGCTTGAATTTCAGCAGGCTGGGCTCGTTGACGACTTGGAAACTTCTTTTCTGAGAGGTATCAAGAAGTTTCCTCTGTTCAAAAAGCTCCGAATTTGCCTCATCAGTCTAGCAGAATTGAAGAAGTCGTTTGGTTACTCGAGTCTGGGCTGCATATCTTAAACTACTGTTGCGGTGTATTTTCTACTGAATTTGGAATCTAGTTGGAGCAATTCCGAACGATGCGTTGGTGACCGGTGATTTCCTGTGTTGGGCTTCTCAGCTTTTTGTTCATCCTTAGCTAAAACACCCCATATGCTCTGTTTCTCCCATGGACGAACCATTCTAAAAAAACTGCCACCTAATAGGTCACTCAGACGGTGGGATGATTTTCTCGCTCGAAAGAGATTTCGTGGCACTTAGTCAGGATCATGTTGCTATCGTAGGTGTTGTCGGCGGGCATTACCGGAACTAGGGTACCATTTTGTTCCAGTGGGCATTAAATACCCTATTCTCAGTCCCATTACACTCAGCCACGACATCATCTTCGGGGAAGCTGGATACTAGTACGGTACCAGTGCTGATTGACTGATCACTCGGCAGTCTCGACTTGTGACACTACTGTTTATCATGACTGGACATCATGTATCTCCGGCTCCAAGTCAGACGATGCGGTTGCGATGTGGTATCATCAAGTCACTAATCCCGGGCTCCATTGGTCTGATGTCTAATTTGAGGATCATCATCTTCCGAGGGAATTGCATATGCTCGAACACCGAACGCTGCGTGCCCAACGGGAGTCACATAACGTGTGATACGAGCAGAGCGCAAAGTGGTTAAAAACCCGTAAATATCGTATTGGATGCAGCATTTAGGATTCCTTGGATTGCTGAATATTGAATTTTGATAACAACACCTCGATCGTCGATGATCTGAAAAATTTCTTCCTAAACGAATCTTTTGCTTCACTATAGACATCAATCCAAGGGTGCGGACTGTCTCACAGTGTTCAAAGACCTTGGCAACGGGTTAAAACACTTGTTCAGGACTACCTATCATTCTAGATTGAGCAATTGTCGATGAATCAGAGGGTGCCGACTTGGGGGCTTGCCGACTGCGCGCGAGGGCGTAAGCAATACTTTGAAGTCTCATGCTCTGACAGCCATCATTGTGATAACATCCGAGTCGACTACGCCGCACTGGCAAGCCGAGTTCTTCCAACGCCCCATATGCATGGAAAGTCATGAGCAGTAGAAAACCTCACTTGAGGATGAACTCCGTATCATTACCCAGAAAACACGTCTTGAGTGGATCTTCTCAAAGTTGAAGGGGCTTGAGGTCACCATAGAGATAGGATGTGGCATGAAATCCGAGCTGACCGACGTCAATCAAACGACGATGAACTCTAAGATCATGATTAGGTCACGGTACATTCACACATATACCGAGCTGTCCCACCGCCATCAATCTGTTCTCTTTCCACTCCTTTCTCTTCCCTCCTCGTGCCTTGTAAGCGCCTTCTCCACAATGAACCTTGTGAATACTGATGACGAGCGCGTCTGGTCCATTACAGTCGTTCTTTCTTGGGCTTGCCCGGCCGCATCCCCTGTTTTCTTCAAACTTGTTCCGAACTTCACATTCCTTCAAGCAGGCTTATCACTCTGGCAGCACCCATTTGAAAAATGCGTTATTCTTCGGTTTTCTTCACCCTTGCAGCCCCTCTTTTGTCCTCGGCCGCCCCCGCTCGTTTCTATGGAAAGCGTCAAGCTAGTCCCAATGATGTTCTGGTTTTCAGTGAGTATACGTAAGCACTGTTTTTGGGATGCTTCATGCCAATCTTCTCTTGTTAGAGTTTGCCGATGTTCTGGAACAGCTAGAGAAGAGTTTCTACTCGCAGGCGATCTCGAAGTTCCAGGATTCCGATTTCGCCATGGCTGGTTTCACATCAACCCAACTCCCAGTCGAGCAGTTCAAGAACATCCAAAGTGATGAGGCCTCGCACTCACAGACACTGCAAGCTGCCCTTAAGTCGTTCGGAGAGACCCCCATCACAGGTTGCAACTTTGATTTCAGCTCAGTACTGACAGATGTTTCTACCATGGCTGCTACCGCCCGTGTCGTTGAAAATCTTGGTGTATCCGCGTACCTTGGCGGAGCAACTCTGCTCTCTGATCCTGTACTCTTGGATTCGGCTGGCTCCATCCTGACCGTCGAGGCTCGCCATCAAACTATTCTCAATGTCCTTTCTAGTACTGGCACGGCTATCCCGGCGGCCTATGACATTGCTTTCACTCCCAGTGAGGTCCTCGCAGTCGCTGCTCCTTTCATCAGTGGATGCAGCATCCCCATCTCCGCGAACACGCCTCTCACTGTCACTAACACTGGGACCGTTGCCCCCGGCACGCTACTTACCTTCAAAGCCAGTACCATAAATGGAACTATCCCTGATGATGTGAGTTCTACAATGATATGTAGCAACTTGAAAAAACTGAAATACTACCAATGAACAGTCCATGTTTTGCCAGATGCTCGTTGGTGGTGCTTCTATGTCGATCCCTCTCCCCTTGAGCCAATGTGTTGTCCCTGATGGCATCAACGGACCCGTTGCTCTTTTCATCACCTCTGATGGCCAACCTCTACTCAACAACGTCCGCGACCGTGCCCAGAATAAGATCGTCGCTGGCCCCACCGTTGCCTTCATTGATACCAAGCCTGAGTTGCTCGGTCAGATGGCTCGCACCAACTCGAACTCTAGCTCGCAGTCCACTTCCACTACCACCATCTCCCCTGCCCAGGCTTCCTCCATTGTCAGTAGTGCTTCTGCGACAGACTCTGCTTCCCCTGCCGACGCAACTTCTTCTTCATCCTCTTCACCTTCCAGTGGTCCCAACACGGCCACCGGTCCCGTTGCGAATGGAACTATCATTGTCAACGGCTGGAGCACCTCTTCGAGTTCTTCATCCTCCAGTGACTCCGGCCTGACCAATGGGTCCTCTGCGAGTGGAAATTCAGCGAGCGCTGGTAGTGCTTCTGTGACAGGCTCTGCTTCCCCTGCCGACGCAACCTCTTCTTCATCCTCTTCACCTTCCAGCGGTCCCAACACGGCCACCGGTCCCGTTGCAAATGGAACCATCATTGTCAACGGCTGGAGCACCTCTTCGAGTTCTTCATCCTCCAGTGACTCCGGCCTGACCAATGGGTCCTCTGCGAGTGGAAATTCAGCGAGCGCTGGTAGTGCTTCTGTGACAGGCTCTGCTTCCCCTGCCGACGCAACCTCTTCTTCATCCTCTTCACCTTCCAGCGGTCCCAACACGGCCACCGGTCCCGTTGCAAATGGAACTATCATTGTCAACGGCTGGAGCACCTCTTCGAACTCTTCATCCTCCAGTGATCCCAGCCTGACCAATGGGACCTCCGCGAGTGGAAATGTAGCGAGCGCTGGTAGTGCTTCTGCAACCGGTTCCGCTGCTACTGCTGTCGTAACAGGCTCTCCCTCGTCTTCTTCGCCCATCTCTACTCAGGCCTCTGCCATCGTAGCCTCTTCAAGTTCTTCAACCTCATCTTCCAGCGGACCCAACACGAGCACCGGTCCAGTTGCAAATGGAACTATTGTTGTTAACGGCCAGAATAATAATTCTTCGTAAAACGGCCTCGACTACCTTTTCGACATAGATGACCTCGTCCGCACTTGATGTTACATACCCCATGCTCACAACATCATGGGTGCCTACTTCCCCAGGCATACTGGGGCTGCTAATCTTGTATGCTACATTTCTTTTTTGTTCACTTTTTTCGATTTTTTACACAGACCGTTTCCGCACGTCAACCATCAGGAGGGATCGAATCGGTTGTGGGGTCCTCAGATGCTCTCTTTCTCATTTAGTTCCGATCTCAATTTATTGTCGGTTCTGCGTATGTACTTACTTAGTATCTGAGGGAATCAACTGCCAACTCTTAGATATAAGGTGATGAGGAATGTGAATTTCAGAAACTCAAGAGGTGTTAATCTATAAGGCTCTTTGAGTTACTCGAGACCTTGCAAGACTGGTTGGGAGCGGAGTTGTCCGCCTCTTCTTCCCTAAGAACTTTCCTTACCTCAGCCAACGTCTTCCCTAACAAGTTCAGTGCCCATTTGTCATATTTCGCTAGTGCGTTCTTCTCCCCAAAACCAATGCCGCATATACGATCTCCCGGAGCTGCTTCCGCGATCTCCGTGTCACCCGTCGCCAACAACTTTTGCTTTAAATCTTCATGCTGACGAAACTTGAGAAGGTTGCCCTCCAACACAATCCTCTTCCTATTCGGCTTCCAGACCACGTTGTCGAAGTTTCTAACCTTTCTGCCAAGTGATTTCACACTCTTCATAGCCTTCTTCTTTGTCGAGGTGATCGCAATGATTTCCCGGGCAATCCTGATGTCATGAAGTAGTAAGCCTAGCTTTATGCAGCATCTAGTGCTTGGTTGTAGGGAAATGGACCTGTTCTGCTTCGGCATCGGGGTCCCTTTTGACAGGAGCGACAAAAGGTGCCGGGTACCATTAAGCGAGGCCCACCCGCTATATACGCACTTCAACCTTTGGACGATCAATGAATTTCAAGAATATATAACCACTTCACATAATCCGTCGTCCAAAAGTACGCGAAGTTGTCTTTGTTCTTGGGTGATTCTTGGCCGACGATTCGTGGCAGATCATTGTCACTTGAGAGTGGAAAGTGGCAAACGAGTAATATCTTGGATGGGAGACGCCTCGAGTTATTTAAATGAGGTCAAGTAAGTTTGTGTCAAGCCGAAACCATCATACTAGTACGCGATTGCCGATTCCATCCACGGCCCCGATGACGACGAGTATATTTATGATTTTTGAAGACAACTTTGTGACAATTCAGTCAGTGAAATGCATACATACAATAAAATCATGTCATCTTGCCATTGATGGTATCAAGGATATGGATAGTAGTTAGATTCGTGAAGTACAAGATGGGGCTGCATTACCGAGTCTATGACTAATTGGCATCCTGGTGCAGCAGCAAAAGGATCTGGCACCCATCTTGACCAGGATACATAAGTGAATGGTACTTAACAAGGGTCAAATCAAAGGTACCTTTAGTTTGATATGTAACTGAGAGTTGAACTTAGTAGGCAGCTGGTTGAACGTTGACTCAAAGGAGATGATGATGGTGGCACCTAGCAGAAGGTGCGACGTGTGTTTTTCGCGAAGTCTCATGCAAATTTCATGAATGCCTCATTGGAGTGGGTGGCGGCGGCGGCGGCGGCGTAATTACTTACGGTGGTGCGCACTTAGGCTTTCAGTCGTAAACGCGTGACAAGCGATCGTTATGATGTGACTGCGACTCTCACGCACCGGAAGATTCGCTCCAGCATTCTCCTTAAAGCAATATCGTATTACCGAAGCAGCATGTGGCAGCAAGGAGCTTACTTCGGGGAGACTCTCGCCCTGACAACCTAGTTGACGTTGGATCCACCGTCTCCACGTGTTCGATCTGCTCGGTTGTTCCACGGCCTCTCGAAAAGGCAGCTACAAGCTGTCTCGACAGTGAATCTGATCATCAGTCTACCTATCGAATGCTGTCGGTAAGGCCTTGCAAATGAGCTTTCAACATTAATCTCATGCTTTGTTGAGTTTTAACTTAAGGGTCAACTGTTGGTATGCGGTCATACTAGAGTCATAAGACCACACTCTGGTACAAAAGCACGTGTGAGTCAAAAAACGAAAGTTCCCCCCCTGCTTTGATTTACCATGATGGTGCACCTACCGCCAGGCGTCCGCTACCTCGCCCGACTTCTTTTACCCTGGATAGCTGCCTCTTGTACGACCTATGTGTTCCTGGACGTCTTTCTGCGACTGGGAGTGCCTATTTCATACCGAGTTGCGATAGCGTCTGCTTTATTGGCTCGCCCCGTGTTCCTTTTCGTATCCTATGTGTGGAATGTGCATTCAACCTCTGTTGAAGCCCGTCGTACTGGCTCTCTCATGGTTCCTCAAGTCCACGATCCCTGGCCCTTGGGGCTTTCGCTCATGGCTGCTATGGTAAAGAGTTTCAAATCAGGATATCCCGGTTGGTGTTTCCAACGTCTGTCATCTGTGCATTCACTCCTTTTTTTTTTTGGCATTCTAAGGCGATATTTTACTCTCCTGGAGTCGACAGTACGGGAATACTTATATTCTCAACCTGATTGGAGAACCTCGGGCAAGGTCTCTCATAATATCCTTGAATAGAGATGCTTACGAAATTTTCCAGATCTTCACTTTCGAACCGGACCACGTTAAGGTAACTTCTCGATCCTGATATACAAAATAGTTTGACCGATCCGGATGTCCCGAGTAGGCGATACTAGCTACCCAGTTTGATAACTTCGAAAAAGGTATTGTCTATAAATCATCTATGCTGTATCTACAATAATCGTGGCCATCAGGTCCCATCTTTCGCTCCCAACTCACCACACTTTTGGGAACCGGCGTTTTCAATTCCGACGGTGAGATGTGGAAGTAAATCAATCTCCATCTAGATGTATTGTAAGTAATTCCGACGTTGACATGATCTTCGTTCACAGGTTCCATCGATCGATGACTCGCCCTTTTTTCACTAAGGAGCGAATAAGTCATTTTGAAGTATTCGATCGGCATTCTGAAGATGCGCTCCATCAGGCTTGGATGAGGCAGGATGAAGGATATCCCATCGACTTCCAAGTGCGTATCCATCAGCAAAAAAAGGTGGGAATAGACGTGATATGAATGATAGGATCTTGTATCACGATTCACTCTCGACTCAGCCTCTGAGTTCCTTTTTGGGAACTCCGTGCGCTCACTCTCCGCAGGGCTTCCTTATCCTCCGCCTTCGTTGTATCCTGCTTCGCCTCAATCATCAGACAGTCAACACCCATCCAACCGCTTTGTCGATGCATTTCTTGAAGGACAATTACTCTCGGCCCTCAGAACTCGCTATGGACCATCTTGGGCGCTTTTAGAGTTTTGGAAAGACCGCGTGCTCCCTCTCCGTGCCATCATAGATGAGTTTTCTCAGCCGATTCTGGAAGAGGCGATTAGAAATAATCGCTCGAGAAAAGAGCAGGATGCGGCAGGGAAGAACGACGAGGAGCTGCTTGGTGGCACCCTACTTGATCACTTAGTATCACAGACAGAAGGTTCGTTAAAAGGAGAGTATTCACAATCAACGCTCATCTCACCATTCTGTTAGATCACCAGATTTTGAAAGACGAGGCAAGTCCCCAATGTAATAGGAGACAACGTATCTGATCTTTCCTTTTTCTGGCAAAGCTGGTCAATTTACTAGTTGCGGCTCGCGATACTGTAAGAGTTGATGAGTTTTTGCACAGCGCAACCGCTGAAAATCCCTTTTAGACCGCATCGACTCTGACATTTGCTATGTATATGCTCACTCAGCACCCAGATATCATCACGCGACTTCGCGCCGAAATCTCCCAATTTGTGGGTACAGAATTGCCAACGTACGAACAAATCAAGGAGATGAAGTTCATGCGGGCTTTCATTAACGGTTAGTTCATTCTTTCGACCTTCGTACTTCTCAGCACTAATGCAAGCTATCTCAAAAAGAGACACTCAGATTATATCCACCCGTGTACGATAATGGTCTTGTCAATGTGTTACTTATGTCTTAAAATTGATTTTTCTGTAGCCCCTTCGACAGCAGGTACGTTTCATGCATGTCTATCTACATGAATCAGGATTGACTCTAGTACCAGAACATCAAATAAAGCAACTACTTTGCCTAACCGCCCCACTACAACTAATCCTGATGCACGACCATTTTATGTCCCGGCGCATACGAAGTACGTTTTACCCTTCTTGTTTTCTCCACATTCTCTCATAACTACAGGTGTACCTATGGTGTATTCTTGATGCATCGGAGGGAAGATCTCTGGGGCCCAGATGGTATATATAGTCGTACTCGGAGACGTATATTCAAACTAATTTTCATGAACAGCTCTGAAATTCGATCCCGATCGGTTCCTCGACGAGCGTCTGCATAAGTACCTCATCCCCAACCCATTCATCTTCCTCCCATTTAACGCCGGGCCCCGAATTTGTCTTGGACAGCAGGCAAGTCGAACCCATCTCGACCTGACTGATCACCTTACTGAAGTGCGCGTCGCGTCTTTGCTTGAATCAGTTCGCATATTACGAGGTTTCTTTTCTACTCACGCGATTGCTCCAACGTTTCGCGCGATTCACTCTTGCAGAGCCTACGAAGAGTGATGGGGTGCATCCCGGCTGGCACCTGACGATGTACGTGAAGGTAAGAATGCAAGGTTCACTTTTCTAGCGTCTCGTGACTGACCAAAAATCAAGGGCGGATTATGGGTGCATATGGAACCTGCGCCATTGGACGTCAATAAGGCCGCTGACGAACCCGAAATGATGTGATTCCACGAATTGACATGTTCAAAAAGCTTGTAATTATAACTATTATTATCACCTTCGACAAAAAGGTGTTCAAGTTTAACTGTGACATACTTGTCGCTTCGTAGATAAAGGTTCAGTAAATAACCGTAGCATTATGGTCGCAGTCAAGATTCTGGACGAGATAATTTTAAGATAGATTTGTCGATTTGATAGCGATTTGGACCTCGATGCTCAACGAATGATCAACGTTTCAGCAGTTCACCACAAGCAGCAGCCGAACAAATCAATGCTCAGTATATAGTCAACTTGGAGAGCATCTGAGTATATTTTGTATGGTGGAGTCGAGCGCAAAGCATAAGTTTCTTATAGTAAATATGGAGCTGGATGGATTCCCCACCGAGAACCGCCTCGAGGCTAAAGTACGTATTTCATGTGAACTGGGGTTTAGGGGACGACACATCAAAGTTACAGCAGCAGTGGTATAACAGAGCAACCCAAAAGTGGTCATTACAGGTCCTCCCCTTTCAACCATCTTCCAACCATATACAAGGATTCTGCGGGCTTATCAAATGGGACGTGCCGTCCCCATATGTGTTAGCTTGGAAGACAACCACTGGAAAAACGGTACTCATCATATGTCCCGCTCCACGGATTGTGGCAAACGTCAAGAGCTTGGTTGATTTGACTTCACCCACGATCTTACCGCCGACTTTCCAATTTCTCCATTCTTGTGCCTTGTAGTCTCCGCTCCTGCTCCATTCCAACTTGTCTACCCAAAGCTTGTTAGCAACCCAGTTGCACTGCCAGTCGTAGGTGCCAGCATAGATCAGGACCCGGACACCACGGTCCAAAAGATTGGAGACGTAGTACTGCGTAGGAGAGGCCCATTTGTCCATGTGAGCATTAAACCCTTGGCTGACTACGGAGGAACAAGCCGAGAAGTTTGATCGAGATTCGACACCAAGGAGGACGCGTGTTTCCGGGAGGTCGAGGTATCGCTCGATGGCTTCACTCTCTGCGTAACATAGCTCGCCTTCGCATGGCTAAGACTGACATGTAAAAAAAACAATGACTTGAATATGTTTGTCTAAATTTTACTCGCCTTAGAGATGTCATATACGTTTCTGCCTTTGGACAGTGTGAGTTAACATGCCCATAATTAAGAAGTTCAAAATCATCTTACCTGTTGCCCACATAGGAGTCGACAGTTCACTATCACAGAAGTTGACTGCCGCACGGCAGTTGATCGTATCGAATTGATCAATGCAAGCGTTTTGCATTGCTTTCTGGCAGCGAGGAAGCTATTGACAGATATCTGTAAGGCGAAATCGTAGGGACGAGATAGCATTCAACGTACAGCTGTCTTCATCCTTACGCAGGCGCTAATAGACTGGAATGGCACGTTCAGAGAGGCAGTCCCGCATTCTACCTCATATCGCCCAGGGTAGAGACTAAAGATATCGTTGTTTTGGAATAAGTTAAGTCGAAACGACTAGAAACTCACGTCGAGATGTCAGTAATCCCATTTCCGATCAAGACACTTTGCAGATTGAGAGGTTTGCGACCTTCCCGAATCGCTATTTGGTTCTGGTCATATATTTCACTGGCGAAAACGGGTAGATAACGGCCCTAAAGAAACATAAGCATACAAATCCCGGATTCGAACGAGTGTCATACCCCATAGGATTCCCCCGATAGATGGAGCGGACGTCCAGAAAACTGCTTGAATGTTTCAAAGAAGATCGTGATAAACGCATGGACATTTTTGGCGGCGTCTTCAGTAGTCTCGACCGTTTCTCCAAAGTCTGCGTATGAGAATCCAACACCGGCACTGTGAAACATCTTGAGGTCAGTGAAATGGTACCTAAAGACATGTATTCACGGTTGGTCTAGAAAAAAGATATTGGCCTCTTCGTTCCAAGAATGAGGGTTCCAGACTGTTCCATTTGCGGAGCTGTTCTTCATATCAATCCGGCAAGGGCCTGTTTCTCGTAGTGTCAAAGGGCAGCAAAGAATGAGAACCGGTTTTACCAAGTTCCATCAGCAAACCCATGGAGGAAGAGCACCCTGGGCCTAAAGTCTCGTTAGGAAAGTGATATATATTCATAATTCGAAAGAGATGCACCTCCATTGATCCACATCATTACGTCGTCTATACAAGAGGTACGTAGGTTGGTGATGTTTGTTGCATTCAGTGTGTATATGCGCATACCTTTTGCTGGGTCGCGTCTACTTTCAAAAAAGTAGAAGAATAGATGCTTGGCTCCAGCGTCAACATCGAGATAACCTGTGAACACGCTATATTCATAGTCATTATTGTAACTTTAAAAGTACAAAGGTGTAGGATGACACACTTAACAGTCGGATCGCAGAAGTGGCTTTTCTTCAAACGAACTTGATGATTGGGGAACCTTGGATGAGATAGTGTAGTAAAATCATGGGACTCTATGTTCGACAAGTGCATAATCTTAGGAAGACCATGATCGGGGACATAGCCAACATATTGGCTGCTAGCGTGCACATTCAACACCGTTTGAACACCAGCAAGTACGCGCTGAGAGGCGAGAAGAGCTGCACAAAGAGGTTTGAGCGTCAACAACATTCTCGGAACTCAGCCAAGAAAGACGCTGAAAGGGATCGTGATGACGACCTTCTTGAATTTGCCCCCTGACAATGATGATTTGAATCGAAAACAGATAACCTTGCTCCCAGTGGGTTGCTTGGCTTCTGCCTCCGTACCAAATAATGCGTTTTGCGCGCGGAGTTCAGCGGGCCGTGTTGATCTTTCTTTCACCACGCAACCTTGTAGGTAACGGTAGTCTGTACGCCCATTCGACCATTATTTAACGGTTAGTCATACGGATAATCAGCAGATATTCACCGATACGCCACCCGTTGTTGACCTTAGAAACGTGATCCTCCCAAGGACTCAAAGTCAAGGCAGATGCTGATAGTTTTACCAGGCTCACCCAAGGCGCAATTGGCTTTGCACCATGTCCTTTGAATCATACTACATAGGTATAGACGTCGGAACAGGTTCCGCCCGCGCTTCTCTGGTGAAAAAGGATGGTTCTGTTATCGCTTCCTCCACTCGTGATACCATCACCTATCGCGATCCGAATGATCATCGTATCTTTGAACAATCGACCACCAACATATGGTCAAGCATATGCGCGGCCGTGAGGGACTGCCTCTCCTCGTCGAATATCCCGCCATCTGCTGTGAAAGGCTTGGGTTTTGATGCGACATGTTCATTGGCCGTGTCGGACTTCCAAGGCCAGCCTATCATTGTCACAACAGGCAAGCAGTTGGGCCAATATGGCGATAGAAATGTAGTGCTGTGGGCCGACCATCGAGCGGAAAAAGAGGCGGACCTAATCAACAGCACCGGATCCGTTGTCCTTGACTATGTCGGTGGAGTCATGAGTGTAAGTATGTCACATCTTGTGGGGCCAATGATTGGTTGGAAACCTATGTTTTGGTGCAGCTTGAGATGGAGATACCTAAGATCTTGTGGCTTAAAAACCACATGGACCCCACGCTTTTCTCCCGATGCCAGTTCTTCGACCTCCCGGACTTCCTGACATACCGCGCGACCTCCAATGTAACGCGATCATGCTGCTCTCTCACCTGTAAATGCTCCTATGTGCCTAGCAGCGGCTGGAATGCCGAGTTCTTCGAAAAGATCGGCCTTGGGGACGTTGCAAGGGCTGGGTACAAGCAATTAGGCGCGGAAGCTAGCAATCTCCTAACCGCAGGCCGTCCGGTCGGTAAAGGCCTTACAAAGAGCGCAGCAGAAGAACTTGGCCTTGTAGAAGGAACACCTGTTGGAAGTGGACTGATTGACGCGTGTGTTGGCGCTGATATATGAAGTTTGTTTTGTTGTTCTAATACCTTTGACAGATATGCCGGGTGGCTTGGTACGGTTGCAGCTCGATATAAAGAAGATGGCGAACTTTCTGAGGTCATTCCATCTCTGGACGCGTCCCAGCATCGCCTCGCCGCCGTTGCCGGTACAAGTACTTGCCATCTAGTCCAGGTGTGTCATTCTGGGCTCGTCACGTAGTTTGACTGAAGTCAGGTCAGAGCCCTAAAGGTGTTTTTGTCGACGGGGTATGGGGGCCGTACAAAGTGCGTATTCCTGCTTCTATCGGGCTACAAGACTCAGTTCTCAATAGGACGCCGTTTTTCAAGGGTGGTGGATGAATGAGGGCGGACAGTCGTCAACTGGTCAAGTACGCTTCTGGTGTCACTCTCGGTTACACACCATCAATTGTTCCTGTCCTCGCAGTTGATCGACTTTACTCTGACAACTCATCCCGCGTATACAAAACTCGTAGAGCTGGCGAAGGCGCAAGAGAAGAGCATCCATGCTGGTCGGCACGCCTTCGATGATCAGGTGGAGTAGATGCTGATAAAGCCTCGTCAGTTCTCCAAGAAATGCTCGAGAAGCTCAGAGTAGAGCACAATGCCGAGACATTGACGGAACTCACCAAAGATCTCCACATGTACCCTGACTTCCATGGTATCCATCGTGTTCCTCCAGTATCGAAATGACGCAGCTGATATCTGTCGCGCAGGAAACAGGTCGCCAATTGCGGATCCTCGCATGCGAGGATCATTCGTCGGTCTAGAGCTTGTGAGTGGCGCTCTGATGACAACCAGGAAGTCCCTAAAAAGCGTTTTTGGTAGGATGATGGTCTCAACGACCTTGCGCGGAAGTACAATGTCACCCTTGAAGCCATCGCTCTACAAACGCGGCATATTGTTGACGAGATGAACGCAAAAGGACATCATATTTCGACAATATATATGAGCGGTGGGCAGGCAAAGAATATTCCACTGATGAAGCTTATCGCCGATACATGTGATATACCGGTTGTTTTACCGTTTCAGCATTCCGAAGCGGTGGTCCTGGGTGCTGCGATGCTTGGGCGTTTTGCGGCAGACGTTAGTCAGAGGAGTGCTCACGAAGAGGGCGAGGGGAGTGGGACGTATATTGCTCCCTGTGATTTGAGCGGGGAGCAACAGGGTGATTTGTTGTGGGAGATTATGGTGGGTGTACTTTTTCTGACCACCTATTCCTTCTCGACTAATATTCACAAAGGTCGAGATGACACCCGTTGGAACACTCATTGCACCTTCAGCATCTGCGAAGGAGAAGAAACTATTGGAGGCCAAGTATAAGATATTCAGAGAGAGCATCGAAATTCAGAAGAGATGGAGAAAGGAAATGAACGAAGCGTCAAGATGATGTATATTCAAGAATTCAATGAATTGTGTATAGATCAGGCAAGCTAAGACCAAAGAGCTGAATCATGAATTGATTAAATCCAAGAATGTAGTAAATTGAAAGATGTAGGCGACTCTACCTCCTTTGACAATAAGATGTTTCAAGTGAGTTGCCGACCCCAATTGCCTAGTAGACCCAGCGTGAGTTTCTCTGTAACAACTTTAAAAAGAAAAAACATTATTTCTGGGAGAGATCGGACTGACGATAGCTGCTAATGCGGCTGTTGTAACAGCCCTCCATGGTTATCACATACGCTCAGAGGCTGTCTCGATATTCAATCTGACCTCTTCCTCCTCGGTGTCTCTAAGGGATTGGTATAAGGTGTCAAGCTTGTTCAAAAGGACCTCAGTTTCCGCTCGATTTTCTGTCCATTTTTTGACATCCATGACGCCTACTCGTTCATGACCCCAACGGTCTGTCTCTGCACCAAACTTAGCTGGGCGAGGGGTTGTGCCATCCTTTTTGTCAAATAGCGTCACAAATGCCAGAGGAGCTAGGGAAATGTGCACGGTTGCAATGGCCGCTTTGAAAGGGTCGATAGTATGGTTTGGAGATCCCAGGAAGCGGACCTATATCACGTTTTCAAGGGGCGGACTACATTCTGATGTGAAAATTACATACAAGATA
Source organism: Termitomyces sp. K1Ag (assembly GCA_017657315.1). Lineage (NCBI taxonomy): Eukaryota > Fungi > Basidiomycota > Agaricomycetes > Agaricales > Lyophyllaceae > Termitomyces > Termitomyces sp. K1Ag. The sequence continues at coordinate 20,883 of JAGGAR010008116.1, forward strand.
GAAGACGAGCAGTTTGCAGAAATTAAGCACGGGCCCAATTAAAGCGTCAGCGACATTCGTTGAGCACACCCCTGGATGTGTGACGAAATGTCGTATACGCCGAGAAGCTGGTCTTTGAAGTGCCAGCTGGTCGAGACGCGTTGAAATTAGGTCGATCTGATACTTTGTGCCTTCGTATGAATGTTCAGATTTTTTGTTTTGCCAATCTTCTGCGTCAAAAAAGTCTGGTGAAGCCTCGATAGAGGATGACCACACAACGCGAGAGCCGAGACACGACGGAGACGCAAGAAGGAGGTGTTGAATGGATCGGTACTGTACTTGTGTTAGATATTTCATTGAATAGACGTCAGGAAACTCACGAGAACATAGTGGCCGAATAGATTGCACTGCCATACCCAGCCTAGACCATCAATGCTGATTTCTCCTGAGTGTTGATGGTAATATTTAGGAGCCGTTACTCCATTCACTGGCTCCGCGAGAATCTGTTTGATGGCCCCAATCCAGTCTATTTTACTGAAGCTCGCGACGCCAGCATTCAGAATTAAGTGAGAAACATAAGGATATCTGGGCAAATTGCTTCAGGAGGTTGAACCGTCATTGTGGAATATTAGCTCACTTGTTGGTGACTTCGTCCGCAAATTTGAATACAGTATTGATCATTGCAAGGTTAAGGGATACAATGTCGATAATAAGGTTCTTGCGAAAAGAATGGGCATGTCCATCATAACCGGGCTTCTTCTGGAGTTGATTGATGTAGGAATCCAGCAGACCCAGCAGACTTGTCCGTGCAGCCTCTGCGCGCTTTATACTTCTGCAAGCCATTATGAGGGTTATCCCATCATAGGGCTCCATTGTTGACGCGTCGCCATTGACCGCGAAGCCCTGAGGTAACGCGTCAGTTGGTGCGGTATGGCATAGTTGGAAGAGAAGCCGCTGGCATATGCCAAAGCCTACACCACTGCATAAAAAATTGTCAACCAAACCGCTGTGTTAAAGAGCCATGACTCACCCATTTGCACCCGTCACAACGACAATGGGCCTCGCCATCGTGGCACAACGCCAACATCGTACGATACCAGTAAAGTCGTCGATACTGCCGTTGTCACACGCGTGACCGTCAATTGATTATAGACATCTTCCGCTAAACGTGGCAGCTCCACCTGCCTTTTTCGTAGTTTTACTGCCCGCATTCCAAGCCTATATCAACAACGCATCTCCCTCTCCATGATCGAGATTCTTCATTAGACTTCAAAAACCTCTTGACATCCTCCTACAAGTTTTTTT
>JAGGAR010008117.1:0-11122 GCA_017657315.1 Termitomyces sp. K1Ag
TCCGTGTCCCAGTCGTCCGAGATTGAGATTGAATGGATACCGACTCCACCCCCTGCACCTGTGCCGAAAACCTCTGTGTCGAAGCGTCTTCAGGACATTCAAGATGCACTGTCAGGGAAGGCTCCTCCAATGCCTCGAGGAACCGCTCTCATTGACTCGAAAGCTGTCAATAAACGGACTAGTCCTGTGCAGCATCATGAGCCTGCGGCAAAGAAGGCGAGACAACTTCCGCCGTCCTGGACGAATGATCCTTTGTCGGAGCCCAGTTTCACAAAGAAGATCACTTCCACGCGATCCGGTTTCTCTTCAGCTAAGAAGCCTGAGTCCTCACGTTCAGAAAAATCCGAGACTCGTACTGTTCCGACTTCTGTGCCAAAGAAAATAGCAAAAGTCTTTTTAAGTCACGAGCAGACACAGATCCTAAAACTCGTTTCAGAGGGTAAAAGTGTTTTCTACACTGGCAGTGCAGGTGCGCATATATGCTCTAGAATAAGAATCTTCTCCCTCATCTCGTCGCAGGAACTGGAAAATCTGTTCTTCTCCGCGAAATCATCAAGACGCTTCGCAAGGACCACGTCAAAAGTCCGGATGCCGTCGCCATTACCGCATCGACTGGTATTGCAGCATGCAACATCGGTGGTGTAACAATTCATTCATTCGCGGGAATCGGCTTGGGAATTGAGAGCGCAGAGGACCTCGCTACGAAGATTCGGAAGAATAAGAAAGCAGCCACACGATGGCTGAGGACAAAAGTGCTGATTATTGACGAAGGTTTGTCCCCTTTCTGACCTTGAAAGGATGTATTGATTGCCTTTTCTAGTGTCCATGGTCGATGGAGACCTTTTTGACAAGTTGGCACGGATAGGCAGCATAATACGGAAGAAGGCTGAACCATTCGGTGGGATTCAGGTATGCTTGAAGTCATTGATGCCTGAGAATCATCCAATTCCAAACCTCATTCAGATTGTCGTAACTGGAGACTTCTTCCAGCTACCACCTGTTACAAAGGGGAATGGCCAGGTGAAGTTTGCTTTCGAGGCGTCCACGTGGAAAGAAACAGTTAAGCACACATATAATCTAACAAAGGTCTTCCGACAAAGCGATCAGGGTTCGTTCATTTGTCCTGCGTTCTGAAGAACTGATACTATACCTTCATTTCTTAGAATTTGTTGATATGTTGAACGAGATGCGTTTTGGTCGACTAAGCCAAAAATCTATTGCTAGGTTCAAAAGTCTATCCCGACCTATAGAGTATGGAGACGGCCTAGCAGCGACAGAATTGTACAGCCCCACTTGTCTGCATGATTCCGAGGCTGACCATGCCATCTAGATTCCCTCGGCGTGAGGACGTAGATCGCTCGAACACTGAACGGATCAATCGCCTCCACACTGACGAAGCACGATTCAGCTCTGTCGATGGCGGGTTGCTTCAGGACGAGAACCAAAAACAGAAGATACTAAGTAATTTTATGGCCCCACGCTATCTCACGCTTCGCCTTGATGCGCAGGTTATGCTGATCAAGAACGTTGACGAGATGCTCGTCAACGGAAGCATGGGCCGCGTCGTACGCTTCGTTGATCCTGCCGTGTACGGGACTTCGTATGACATCGACGCCGATGGAGCAGTTACGGGTGAGACGGCTGTTATTGGTGCGGCGTCATCTACCACCGGGCTGGGAACTGCAGCGAAGAAGAACCAGAACCCCCCGTCAGGCGCGAGCCAGGCGAAGGTGTACCCCGTGGTGGAGTTCATTACGTCGGGTGGTGGGAGGAGGTCGATGTTGGTTATGCCGGAGGTGTGGAAGGTGGAGCTGCCGAATGGTGAGGTACAGGTGTCGAGAACGCAGGTGCGTGGTTGGTTCCCCTTCGGGATTTTAGGACTCGCGGTGATTTTGGACGGGAAGCTCCCTTTGATCTTGGCGTGGGCGATGAGTATACACAAGTCGCAAGGCCAGACACTCGATAGAGTCAAGGTCGACTTGGGAAAGGTGTTTGAGAAGGGTGAGGTCTTCGTTGAATGTTTTGGGACTTGGGTAATGACAGGTATCTAGGTCAAGCTTATGTTGCCTTGTCCCGCGCAACGTCTTTGGAAGGCTTGCAAGTTCTTAATTTCGATCCGAACAAGGTGCGTCGGTAGTTGTCTTACCTACTTCAATGACCCAACATCATGTTTAGGTCAATGCGCATCCTAAGGTTGCGGTGTGGACCCGGACCTTGGAAACAGTAGAAGATCAGTAGATAGCCAAGGGGGCTCGGACAGTTCTATTGCTGTTATATTGCATACTTAAATTATTATTATTCACCAAATAACGATAGGAATAAACTTCAATCTAATGATCTCCAAATGCACATGTTTGCGGATGTCAGGGGAAAGATGGAATGCCAGTCCGACAGGTTGGATGATTGCAGCGTGCCACATGGTTGCAACACTGTAAAATTGCCATTGTAGTTTCCACAGCGGCACAGCCGATGCCTGGGTAAGTGCGAGAGTCGAGCATTCAGTTCCTCCACGGCCCATAACAGAACGTGGTCGCAACTCGCTGAAAGCAAATTGGTCTCGTCGAACTTGTGGACATCAACTTTCTTGTCATGGTGGGTTTATTACGGTAAGTATGTACGCTAAGGAGCCTTGCCCTTAACTCGGGGATATCCGAAGCTGACTTGGAATATCTTCTCTGAATCACCTTCGACGTATATATCAGATCGACTATCATCTGATATCATCAAAGTCTCCTTTAGGAGACTACTTCGACGTACGGACCGCGTTCATTGTAAGTATATGACGATCATGAGGTTGTTGGCCTTGCACAGCCTGTAATTAACACCTCATATGAAAGGTCATGAGTCTAGCGCAGCTTCTGATGAGTTTGACGACATTCCTCATATAGCGAACACAACTTCGTCGGTGCATTGGATTCCTACAACACCCGATCTCCCTCAACCATTACTGATGTCATTCACTGGTGGACCGTGTAGCTACTTTTGCGGTCCGCAATTGGCTTTCGTTTGCGGGCCGTAGTGTCCTGTGATCTTTCCAAGCGATATAAGTCGCCTAGTCTACTTCACACGTACTTCGAACATCTTTCATGCCGATGCTCAAGTATCGTGTTTCTCTGTTCCCATTCTTCATTTTCTTTTCAGTGACCCAGCAAACAAGTGGTCGATCTCTCAAGTCGCCTCTGGGCCCTGTCGTCGACCTTGGCTATGCAGCATTCGCAGGTAACACAACCTCCCCTACTGGAGTGGAAAATGGGCCTGTTGCGTTCTATGGCAATATCCCATATGCACAGCCGCCATTAGGAGGGTTGAGGTTTAGAGCTCCCAAAATGCTTGACGAAGACGGAACTACGTCGCATGCTGATGATGCAAGAGGGTGGGGCCCGCCGTGTATTCAGCGGCCCGCGGTGGTTGGGATAGGCTCAGAGGGTAAGGCAACTTTCGTCTTTTGAACGTTCTTGAATGCCTATCGTACCTGTCCAGATTGCTTGAAACTTAATATCTGGAAACCGACGAATGCGACTAGTACTGACAAACTTCCTGTCGCTGTCTACATCCATGTGAGTTTACCACTTGTCGCAAGGTTGAAATAACATAATTGTTAGGGAGGTGGATTTTATGCCAACGTGAGGGCTTTGCTATTTTCGCTCCCAAGTTCACTCACGTTCAAGTTGTCCAGTCGCCGCAAGGCTTTCCGATGTATGACTGGGTGGCACAACACTCAGGCGGCATTGTTGCTGTGTCCATGGCATATCGCATGAATATATTTGGCTTCCTAGGTGGTGCAACGGTTGCTTCTGATGGTGATCTCAACACGGGACTGTTGGACCAACGGGCAGCTTTGGAATGGGTACAGAGACATATCCGACAGTTTGGTGGCGACCCAGATAACGTGACTATCTATGGAGAAAGCGCCGGAGGCGCTAGTGTTGTGATGCAACTTGTTGCCTATGGAGGTAACTTGAAAATTACCCATGTACTTCATGCTGAAATTTGCTTGGCCAAGGAACTAAAACCATACCATTCAAGGGAGTTACAGCACAGTCTATAGGATTTGGACCGACCCGTACACAAGACCAGGTTGAAGCGGCTTTCAGTGAGTATTATCTCAATTGCTATTTACGAGGATGAATTCCAGATGAGTTTAGCCAGCGCGGCCACGTTCGCAGGATGTCCTATAGCAGGGAAGCAAGTGATGGATTGCCTACGAAGTGTTTCGGTTGGTTAGTTGGATCTCACGCAGTTTGACCGTAGTCAGTGTTAACCCTTCCCTTAGGCGCCCTTGTCAGCGCTGTCAACCGCGTGTCAAATGGTGCATTTGCCCCTGTCCTTGATGGACCTGATGGCTTCCTTCCTGATCTCCCTTCGCGGCTCATCGCTAGCCGGAATTTCAGTGCAGTTGACTACATCGGAGGTCACTGTACAGGTGATGGGAAAACATTTGCATCAGGGAAACCTAGTTCTTTTGTAACAGATGATGATATTCGACGACTTGTCTTTTCAAGATGGCCCGGGGTGGTAAGTGTCACAACAATGACTACGTGATCTTTCTAGGAACATTATGAGGTGTTAGTCGAATACAACGATAGATAAAGCCCTAGCATTATACCCTCCTCCAGATGCACCCAATAGTCCTTTCCCAACTCAGTGGGATCGAGCTTGGACGATGGCTGGCGAGATCATTTTTACTTGCATGTTCGTGAGAGCGGCTTGTTGTCGTGCAACCTCTTACATATGTATGATCTGGACTAGGGATTGGTTTCTTGCAGAGAATTTGCTACTCAAAGGTGCCAAAAATATTTATGTATGCAGTACTTTTGGCAACGCAGGCAATACATTTACGCCCTTTAACACTGTGTGTATACTTTCTTGCTTCAGTGACAACCATCTCCGGGCTCAATTTCTGAATACTTGCTGGGCAGAGCGAGGCTTTGTTATCATCTGAAGCAATAGCTTTCTGGACCTCTTTTGCAGCAACAGGCACCCCGTCTTCCCTTAACGGCCCTATCTGGAATACCTTTGCGACATCAGTTGATACTATCCGCAGACGCATGATCCTATCGCGAGGCAACGACGCAGTAACAGGGTCAGTGATGGAGAACATCACAATGGAAGAAATTGAGAGATGCCGATTTTGGATGAGCGAGGAAGTCGTCACAGAGACGCGCATATAACGAAAACAGGGATGTTTGTCTACTAATGGTGATTTGCCTAATAAGGAACAAAATGTTCAGAATGGAGTTCTTTCTGGCCCGATTGCTAGCTCCAATTGTACATTGGGCATCGCAGTGAGGAGAGGAAAGACCTTTCGTAACTCCGATCCTGCTTCTTGGGGTTGATATCCCATATCCAGCGTCACAAACCAGACCCTCACTCTCCGTAGCCGACCTTTATCATTGCGTGCAAGGAAGGCGTCTATCTGCCGGCAGGGACCCCAAACAAAAGTGTCGGCTTTGCAAACCACGTCTTTTCGCGACATTGACCATGCCGCAAGTAATATCTCGACCTCCTCTAGCGGTAGAGGAGTGTTCACGTTTGTAAGAAGTTTAGCGATTCCTTGAGCAGGAGAAAATGACTTCGTTTGTCTGAAGTCGGAGAATTGGAAGGATCGGAGGTTTGAGAATAGATCGAGTGAGATATCGGTATCTGGTGAGTCTGATAACAATAGTTAATGAGGTCTTACTCAGAGAGTTCATGCGACAGACTTACATCGATATTGGTTGAGCCCGCAATATAACGCGAGATGTCGAAGAGAAGCCGCGCATTGTCGAAAAAGCAGTTGGGTATCGGGACATCTGTCGATCAACCCCAACTGAAGTTTGCGAAGCTTGCTCAAACTGATCGGGAATGGTGGGTGAAAAAGCTTTTCTATGTGTCCTCGAGTGTCTACCCCCAGATAATCCAAATAGATAACTTTTCCGAGAAAAGTACGTGTGGCTTCAATTGAAGACGAATCCTGAATAGCTGAGTCGGAAAGACTCAGATGTTTTAGGTTCGGGTTGCGGCCCAGTAACAGTGCAAGTTCTGACGTCGAGGCGAACTCAGAGATGCCGAGAGCTATGTCGGTGATGGACTGGTGAAGAACCACACTCGAAATTGCGGTTTGAAAGTCGGGTAAGAAGGATGCCCATTTTCCGAGGTTGGAGCGGAATCTGCGAAGGCTCTTCAGCTTCGAGAGCACCGAACCTAATGCTTTGGCAATATCTTTGGAGTCGAAAGTGAGCTGTTTGAAATAGGATTGAATACGCAAATCGAGAGCGCAGATATAAGTGATTATGTGTGGCGTTTTCTCGAGGAAATCGTTGAATTGGAGGTATTGTTGCTCGTCAGAGCAAAACCGAATGTGTGCACCTGTATTTCCAAAACGAATGACGTTACTCGATCCACCAAGCGTAAGGGAATGAAAAAGATGACGTTGACAGGTCGGAGTCCACGAACGGCACACGAGAGAACAATTGAGGAGTGTCGTAATGTCATCCAGCAATTCGTCAACGATGACATCCGTTAATTCTTGTGGAAGGCGAGCTGAGGGCATCTGATCGGCTTCTCGAGCTGAAAGACGAGAACCGGACCAGAAGTACCTTCTCTAAGAGTTCCCAGGTGAACCAGGGTACCAACTTGATTCGTAGATGTGTGGCTTCCCGTAGCTGATTACTCCCGGATCTCTGATTCTTATCCACCTGGACTGGGTGACCTACTCGCTGCCAGTGCAGCATCCGCACAGTTGCTTGGAAGGCGATATAACAAGGTCATGGATCTTATAAGAGATGAGATGTTTCGACATGTCACGGTAAAGGGGTACTCCGTACCCCACAGTTTCATTCTGGACCATGTACATTTCTTGCCAGTTAGATATTAGCAATCGGTGAACGGTATATGAAAGAAGCATGCAAGGACTTGACACAGTATATAGCTATGCACTGAAAGTGTGGGCTATGGCTGATGAGTGAATGGGGACATTTGAAGTACAGCTTAGCTTCTATCGTACAAGGTGAAGCAACCATCATATCCGAGTCAATTGTGATTGGAGGCGACTCGTGATCGTGGCACTCATGCTGATATTCTGTCATAAGAGACGGGTAAGTAGCTTCCAGATTCACATCAATAACAGTATCAGACACAAAAATCGGCAGTTCGGAACGTTATTTAAACATCGATAGCACACGGTGGCGGGTATCAGTGGCAAAGACAACTACTTGTCTTTGTCGCTGATCTGCAACTTGTAGATACGTACGAAAGGAGACTGAGTACCAAAAACAGATCCCAGAGAAGTCGGGTGGACTTCAAAGTACTGAAGACATCGTGCATTATTGGTCAATGAGGAGTCAGGATGCTCATCTTGACCATCGATAACACCAGAAATTCTTCTCGATTTACCAAAGGGAAGACCAAAGATCTCGAGATGTTCAACCTTGAAACTTTCCGAAGTTGTATATGGCATGTGAGAAGCCTACGAACTGAGATGTCAAGAGTTAGCACCTGAAATAGTGTTACGCGATTTAAAGCGTTGTTCAGTGATCTCGTCAATACCTATGATCGAGCAATGGACACTCGGCTTCCAACAGATATGCAGAAGTTGTGACCTTAGGAAACAGAGTCTTTGAGGCTACGAAGATGGTCACTTCACATACAGGAACTTCGAGTTGAAATACATATCTGCCGAAAATCAGATAATTAGAAAACAAGGAAGACAGGTCTGGATATCGCTGAGGTCTGGATACAGCGATATCGCAGTAGAAAAACACATAGGCACTATGGCGAACGCTGAGCGCAACCGTTGTTGCCGAATTGTTCTAGATTGATCAGTTTCTGAAACGCCAGGTTGACTATTGTCAGTAGGTACTGGATAAGCTGCTTTCGTAGCCAAGGTTATTGTTGATCGCTTTATAACAACTATCAGCAATAGAGTGTGGAGGTATCGCAGTTGAGTACCGGTGTGCTGCGTTCTGAGATTCTTTCCTTGAAAAGCCGGCCGAAACACACAAAAAAGAGCGATGGAAAGCTTGATGGCCTTGATGGAAACAAATTTCAAACTTCCCGACGTTTATGCCCAAACAGGTACAAAGTCACTCCAAATTCATTGTTCCCGCTCACAACAATCACCATAAGAAATTTCCTAGCTGGGCTCAAAGCTTAAACTTCCAAGGGTTGCCAAGTGCCTCCTTTGTACAATGTCCTTCTGGCCGATAATGGCGGTACTTATAATATTCACACCGGCTATTGTTTACGAAACACTTTAAAAATACAGTGGATTTTGTCCCTGGTCTCTTCGCGATCTGGATTGCCTCCATCTTCAAACGCGACGACCGAAAGCATAATCACTCCAGTTTATCTCCGATACTTCTCGACGCTTCTTTATAATAACCACACTCGTTTCACGATCCTACCCTTACTCTAAGTTCATCACCCAATAATCCTGAATGGCTGTTATCGTTTCACGCCCTCTCCGCGCCCAATCCTTCATGGACGACTTTGAGAAAAGCAGGTTGGTCGTTGAATCCTAAACTGACATTGAAATCACATATTAACGGGTGATCAAGTTCTCATAGTGCTAACAGCAGCACGCACTCCTCACGATCCAGAAGGATGAATCGAAAAATCGTGCAGATTTGGAAAGTCATCACTCGGTTGACTCACAGAGACGAGCATTTACCCGTCGTCCCACCCGACTTCGTCCTAGTAACGTCCCGCAGGCGCAGCATTCTCATGCAGTGAACTTTTATGTCCACCTTCAATTCCACCATTGCCGTTGTTTTTACGGCGTCCAACATACTTATGCAATATGCTATGCTATTTATAAAGATAGCTCTCATCTACTCACTCCCGTAATTATGTACATCATTCTTTGTGGACAGTACTTTTACATTAATCCTTTGCCTAATCACATTTCTTGGAATCTGGTGCATGGTCTCGTGTAGAAGGATTCGTACCTATACATTTATGAAACGAACGGTGTGCTAGAGACGTTTGGAAACGAATCATACTCAGACACGTGAGTGCTGGACTTTTTAACAGAATAGATTGTTCCATACATGAGGCCTGAGGTTTACGCAGTCATGTAAGCGAAATTGTTATTACTTAAATCAAGTCAAGGAAAGAAAAGAAGAATACACAGCCTGGTCATGTGCGTCGTAAAGGAAGACAAAGTTTGCGATTGAGAAACGAAGGGGAAATACTATGGAAAAAGGCGGATCAAGGGGATGTCCATTCAAGGTGTAGAATTCCCAGATCGTCCGTGCGACCGAGGTGTTGGGGGAAATGCATCACCTCCGTTCTCGTCCCGCCAGACCCTCTGATTATAGCTTTTGAGCATGTGCCAGATCCACACCAGACACCCAACGTCAACCAACGTAATCGAAGTGATGGCGATACGAAGCACCATGGCGAGGTTGATGGACATCGGTGGCCGACCAGAGGGATCTTCAACGGAGCCAGTACGCCAAATGAATACAAAAATTGCCAGAAGGAAAGCGATTAAAGCCCTGTCACGATAATAGAAATGGATACAGTATCTGTTAGGAAGAACATGGAAACCTTACCAACTGGTTGCAACGGCTGGGAGTGACAACATGATCCACCGGCATTGGAAAAAAGAGTCTCGTGATCTTTTGATATCCTAAGATTGGACACGATGAGCTTGCGCTGCGTAAGATGCTGTGGAAGAGAACGGACCTGTGCCCACAGCATTGCGAAGTGTGCGCTCTTTGCTCGTAAAGTCCTAAAATAGATTGGGAAGATGGGACCATAAACAATTCCAGAGAGGGAGCGACAAAGGGCAAAAAATGCGATAGAACGCGTAATGGGATCATCACTAGCATCTGGAATTTGAAAAATAGTAGGAGAAGCGCTACGGAGGTTCAGAATTTCAATGACAGACTCAGAAAGAAATGGCGCCTACGCAACGAAAACACAAGCAGTAGTACCGGCGATTTTCCATTCCATGACCCGCAAGTCAAGGTAGCGATACCAGGCTTCCCTCAGCTTTACTACTTTTTTTGGAGGAGGGGGCCTTGCCAAAGGCAACGAGGGCAATTGCGAAGTGGAGTACGGGGGTGGTACACGGATGGGTTCCGGAGTGGCACGTTCTCGCTCGGTCGAACTGGCAGAGCTGGCAACATTCGGAAGCACCTGCAGCTCAATGTCGCCTGTACTACTATTTGCCAGAGTAGACGATGTCGCGGAAAGTGCTAAATCGAGGTTGACGACTCGAGTCCCAAGTACCGCGATCCATTCGTCGTACTCCTCCTTGCACTTGTCTGCACACTCGAGAACCATTGACGCCTGCGAGGAATAATAAACGGGAACAAAAAGGAAAAAAGGCAGATACAAGTAACGAAGACAGACAATAGTCTTTGGATGGTTACAAATGTAGACGAAGAGCAACAAAAGTCCAGTGAAGAACCGTGATACACAAGTCTTTATATAAATGATACAACTGCTGATGGGATGGAGTGAAGCCTCTTTGGAGGGTTGGGATAAGACTCGGGCTTGGGCTAGAAGTTAATGATGTCGTTGTCATTGAATGAGTTGAAAGGTATGTATTTCCCCCACGTACCTAGGCAAATGTTCGCACAACCACGTTCAAGACAGTTGCTGCGCGAGAAAGTTACTTCTCAGCATCAATCCTTTCAATGTGATTGTCAGTAGTAATCACGAACCCACAAGGATGATCAGTAGTAATCGATTGACAGCTTGATAAACTGGTCAGACCATGCTATTTATCATCATGAAATAAGAGGACTCACTGTAGGCCAGCCCTATACAACCTCGTGTCAATTCTAGAATATAGCATCGAGGAAGCACGTACCTGTTGCACTCCGGGCACGTGAAACTCATCAGATATTGTACAGAAGAATTTTGAAGTGGGCGGTCCAGCCAGCCAGCTGCTTTGCTCTTGTCGTAATTGCCCTCGATGGGACGTTCTGGACGTGTCTTGGGGTGGCTATTTCCGTGGCGGGGGGTTTAATACATTGGCCAATGAGCCAATTAAAATTTTCCACACAAGCGCTGAAGGTGCTTCTATGTAATCCTGATTGAACTCGGGCACGGCTCAATGGAAGGCAATAGATATGGGAACCAACAGCATTTCAAGTTGATTCGAAGAACAGTAGCAACGCACAGCCTT
>JAGGAR010008117.1:11444-22000 GCA_017657315.1 Termitomyces sp. K1Ag
GAACTCGACTTTTGGACCCAGAGTAACAGCTGACATGTTGTTGCCTAGAATTTTTTGAGCATAGTAGCAACTTTGTTAAGGCCAATCCCAATATGTTCAGCGGCCCCCTACAGTATTAAATATAGAAGGCCGACCAGAATCTGATGCCAGTGTTGACAAAGAGATACTCAACACTCGACAGCTGAGCCTAGCTACCTAAGCCTCTGGATTCTTGTTAGCAAATGGTGCCAGATAAATGACAGATTACGAAGAACAACATCTGGAAATGTCCTCGAACAAGTCTCATAGAGAACCCAGAGAATGGGAAGGATTTTTTAAGAGCTTCCCGGGCGTCAATGAGAGCACGTGACTGATTTTTCGTTTCCCGTGACCGGTTGAGCCATGGCGATCAGTGGGCGATCTCGGCCACAATCGCGCTCGGACGAACATGTCTAACCGCCTCCTTTCAACAACCTCTTTCACGACCCTTTCTCTGTATAATGTCATCAGTATATGTCATTGACCACTTCTATCTCGCTCTAACTCTCCTGGTCACCATTGGATACCAACTTCTCGGCTTTGCGATAGCGTGGGCATTCAAGTTCGACAAGATCACCGATTTTACTGGCGGTCTGTGCTTCATTTTAATGTATTCGCTAATCTTACCCCTCTTTTCTCCTTCCAGGATCTAATTTTCTTCTTCTTGGTAAGTCATCCAAGCTTTTGAAGAAAGGGAGAGTTAATTCTCCAATGTGAAGCTCTTTCAACCTTATTAATTGGAAACACGTATCATGTACGCAACATCGGTGCGTGACTGTGCTCTTATTCTTTTGGGTTGCTCAAATATGCTCATAGTTGCGAGTGTCTTTGTCATGCTCTGGGCGGTTCGCATTGCAGGTACGCGCTAAGTCTGTTGTGCTAAGTTTGCTGTTCGAGTGACTGGGTTGATTCAATCCGGTATGATAGGATTTCTTCTGTTCCGTGTCATAAAGAGAGGAAGTGACTCACGTTTCGATGAAATTCGTAGCCATTTCTTCAAATTTTTGGGTTTGTCGTTGGCTCATTTTTAGCATCGCCTTGAACTCACCCCTCCATTCTCAGGTTTCTGGATAGGTAAATCATTCGACACCAGGTCTTGCGATACTTCTCACTCTCTGCATCTCGCTTTACCAGGACAAATTGTCTGGGTATGTTCCATTCTTCTTGCTCAACCGAATCCCTGACGATATATACAGGTCTGGACTGTGTCTCTCCCTCTGACCATACTCAATTCCCCTGCTGTTTCTGATACTCGTAACGGAGGATCCAATCCATCTTTTGGAACATCTGAAGACATCGCAGGCATCGTCCTTTGGACCTTCGGCTTTGTCATCGAGGCTATCGCTGACCAGCAAAAGGTAATTTAACAGAGTTATATGAACTCTGTTCTAATCTCCTATATGACCAGTATTCCTGGAAGTCAAGTCGGGCAAATGATGGAGGGCGTCCTATCAATGTAGGCCTGGTTACATTACTTCAAGGCCCTTCTCATGATCAACCATCGATCTAGTCGGGACTCTGGGCATGGTCTCGTCACCCACCATATTTTGGAGAGTAGGGATCAATTTCTCTTATTCTCAACACAAGAACTGAGATTTCCTTAGAATGATGTGTTGGTGGGGCATTTGGATTCTTTGCTTGTCCCCCACTACAAACGGCTCGTTGCCCCATTCCGCAAAAGCCGCACAATACGGTGCTATAATGTCTCCTATATTCACTGTCTTGTACGTGAACTATTTTACACACCCGGTTCAAATCCACTTCTGATACATCAGTAGATTGCTCATGTTTGCTTCCGGTCTTCCATCCGCCGAGAAACCGCAAGCCAAACAATACTACCTCAAGACATATGGTCCAGAACCTGATAAGGAACACCCCAATGCGTGGCCAGAGTATAAGGCATACCTCAACCGGACGTCCATCCTCATACCGATTCCACAGGTGATTTACAACCGAGTTCCGACCTTGATAAAGAAGACGTTGTTGCTTGACCTTCCGATGTATCAGTTTAACGAAAATGGAGAAGATGGAAAGCGGGCTAGGGGAGAGGCAGGAAGTCATCAAGAAGTGTGAAGTGGGGCTCCTTTTACTCCGATGACGAGTTCGGGTCGCACCTGTTGTCACGTTGGCGTTGTTCTTGGGCAATGTGGGTTGGCGAAGGAGAGGTGAAATGTGATGGTAGGCAGTTGCTCTTAACATTAATGCTCTCAAGCTATATACGTACGATCGTTGATAATTTCATATGTCATCTCTTTCCCTGTTCCCAGCGTCTTCCAATGTGACATGCCCTGTCGTGAATAAGTATGCACTTCTAGGCGAGTCTAGGGCTGCGCCATACTAATCCCGACTATCCGATAGGGCACGTGGATAGTTATCAAAGGAACTGGCTGCTCAAGGCAATCCCAATTTCTTTCTCTCGCATTTTACTCGTCTTTTTTCTTTTAGTGTTTGTTTCAAATCAGGGAAGACTTAGTGTGGATATGGCGCTCAATCTTGCAGACCCCGGAGCGATAGTCGCGGCATATGAATCTATCATCGATCTTCGTAACACAAATAACTGGTAGATTGTTCACTTGCTTTGTGCGCTTGTTCCATGCTGATAATTGTTTCTGCTTTTCGTGCACCTCGCGTGTCACAGGTTGCTTTTGCACTACAGTAAAGTGGGTGCCCGAGTGTGATGGATGAGCTGGCGTTGAGTGTTTGTATAGTTTGATGAGCTTGCACTGTTTGATCATGGTAGCGGGGGCCTCCGCGAGCTCAAGCGTAGTATTGAGGATACAGAGCAGGTCCATATTGGGTTTTATCGCGAAGAGAATGACGTCGAGCCTGGTTTCGCCGTCATCAACTACATTCCAACTTCCACAGCGGCCGTGAAGAAAGGTATGTCTTCGCCTTCACCTGATCCCTCCGTCTTCCAAGCTTAACTGGATCTTCCGACCGCTAGCGCGTGCGCTCGTTCATTCTCGTCGCGTGGGGACAACAATCTTTAAAGTCTGTGCCATCTCTCTATTGTTCTCCCAATCCACTATCGCTATATAAACTGACGTGCATATTCTTCTGTGTTCTTCTCTCTGTCGCCCATAGAAACACCAAACGACTTTGACAGTCGACGATCTTTCTCAGTTGACCTTTGAAGCTGTACATATCGCCCTCGTCCACGAAGAAGAGCCCGATTCACCCAGTACCATCTCCACACTCACTATAGGACGCACGGTTACTAACCCTCCTCACCCGCGGCCGAAACCCTCTGACTCACCACCGTTGAATAAGAACAAGGATCTCCCCGATCCCTCTAAGTCCAGCGGTTTCGCCATTGAACCTGTTAGGCGTGCAACGTCCGAACCGCAGCCCCCACCTCAGCCTTCTAGCATCGCCCCACCCATGACCAAGTCTGCCAGCATGTTCACATCTCTCATTCGTGGTCGGAAAAAGAAGTCAGACTCGGTTGACGAGGCCGAGGGCCAGGCCTTGTATGAAGGTTATGTCCATGAAGCACCGCCGCCCCCCGCGCCACCGAAGGATAAAGGGAAGTTCTTTGCCCCGCAATGGCCAGAGGAAATTACGTCCAGACAAGTTCTTGCTCCACTCCGGAGACCAGCGCCGGGCCACAACCCGTATCAGGTTCCCCAACGTTCACGAACCGACAGCCTCTCCGAATACGCAGTCATATCGCACGCGAGTAGCTCTAATGTCCACGATTATGGACAGCCCGATGAATTTGGGCAGAATCAGAATCAGAGTGTATATTTAGGGCATAGCAATCCTAGCCAAGCGCGGGATTATGACCCGCCTGTGCATTCGATGTCGATGCCGGCGGGCCTGCGCGGGAAGTGGGGTTCTGAGCCAATGGATGCAGCGGAGCGTCTGAGGAGAAGGCAGGAAGAGCTTATAAGAAGAAAGGAGGAGGAGGAAGAGGCAAAGTGGGAAGAGGAGAGGATGAAGGAGGAACGAAGGAGGAGGAAAGAGCAGGAACTCAGAGAGATAGAGAAGGCGGAGGCTCGACGTAGGGCATCCATTGAGGAAGAGGTGAGAATTCTTGCTGCCGAGCGCCAGAGAAAGGAGAAGCTAGAAAAGGAAGAAGAAGAGCGGAAACGCAGGGAGATTGAGGAACGGAGGAGGTTGGACCGAGAAAGGAGGATGGAGGAGCACAGGAGGCTCGAAGAATGGAGGATGGAGCAGACGAGAATGGCAGAGGAGTCTGTTAAGCGTACGGAGGAGGCTAGGAGGAAAGAAGAAGTGGAGAGGAAGAAGAAGATCCAAGTGGCTGAGGCAAAGGTGAAGAAGAACCACAATGTCGACGCTCTGATATCGGGCTGGGTGTCGATGCAGACGGATGACTCTTTACTCTGGAAGAGACGGTTTTACAAGTTCATTGGGACTGCGGCGTACTTCTATAGGAGTCCTAAGGTGTGATGTTTTGTCTCTATCATCGGCAACTATTTGATAGAGTGTGTAGGACACGCAACAATATTTGGACAAGATCGAGCTTCGGGGGACCATTCAGGGCCTGCGAGAGTGGAATGAGGGATATGAAGATCTAGAAGCTATTCCACACTCCTTCGCCATTGAATTCAAGGATGAGCGCGGTCACTGGTCAATGTTCTCTGATTCGGAGGAGGAAAAGGTACGAGCTTAATCTATCTGTCATACATGGTTCCTCCCAACGAAGAATTTCTTCAGTACAAACTCTTGGGGCTTTTGCATTATGCAGCCGGACTGTAGGAGGTTTTTATGTAGCTATTTAGGACTAAGTATTCTCACCATACCATATCAAAAATATCGCGATACCCATTGTTGTCGTGTTGTGACATTGTGACACTGTGACGGCTGTTATTCGTCCGAGGCAGCGAGCACTAAGGCCGTCCGTTGTGCTCACCGTCTGCCATGGCAGGCCTAGTCTCACCAAAGCCAATCTCTTATCTTCAGCAAAACCAGTATAACCCGTATTCTCGCGGTGCTGGTCTGTCAAATTACTCAGTGACGCCACCGCTTTCCGCTTCGTCGTTGGCACATCCTGCACCTCACCAGGGCATCAATCAATTCATGGTCAGCAATGCTGTCGGTGCGAACCATGCAACACAGGAGGACAGCAAGATATATGGTCTGGTTGTGGACCTGATGGATCCAAATACCAGGGAGGGGGCACTGCTCGAGCTTAGTAAGAAGCGAGAACAGTACGATGACCTCGCGCTTGTATTGTGGCATTCGTTCGGTGTGTTACCATCTCCTGTTTATACTGCAGTATACCTATTTTCAACAGGAATCATGCCTGCCCTTCTTCAGGAAATCGTCTCGGTATACCCACAGCTCTCTCCGCCAAATCTCACAGCCCACATATCTAATCGGGTCTGCAATGCACTTGCCCTTTTACAATGTGTTGCGTCTCATCCAGAGACCAGACAACTTTTTCTCAATGGTGCGTATCAATGTTCACATGTACTAATGGTTATTCACTCTCCCCGCAGCTCACATACCACTCTTCTTGTATCCATTCCTGAACACAACATCCAAAACGCGCCCGTTCGAATACCTACGACTGACTTCTCTCGGTGTAATTGGTGCCCTTGTAAAGGTGTGTTGGATCGGCCGCTCATGTTCTTCCTATGCTTAAGCTACAATCCAGCAAAATGACAACAACGCTGTAATTCACTTTCTACTATCAACGGAAATAATTCCCCTCTGCCTCCGCATTATGGAGACAGGTTCAGAGCTATCTAAAACAGTGGCCATCTTTATTGTGCAAAAGATTCTGCTTGACGAGACAGGGCTCACGTACATTTGTCACACATACGAGCGCTTCTACGCCGTGGGTACTGTACTCAGCAATATGGTCAACCAGCTTGTGGAGACACAAGCTGTGCGTCTCTTGAAGCATGTTGTCAGATGCTATTTGCGCTTGAGCGATAATCTTAGGCGAGTTTTTTAGCGTGAAAACAATTGTTGATTTAACCGTTATATCAGGGCGCGAGAGGCTCTACGTGCCTGTCTTCCCGAACCACTCCGTGACAATACCTTCAGCACCCTCTTGAAGGTAAGTTTATTGCTGAGTCTGGCTGAGCGTTGCTGATCGAACTTCAGGGTGACATGGTCACGAAACGATGC
The DNA here is from genome assembly GCA_017657315.1 of Termitomyces sp. K1Ag. Classification (NCBI taxonomy): domain Eukaryota; kingdom Fungi; phylum Basidiomycota; class Agaricomycetes; order Agaricales; family Lyophyllaceae; genus Termitomyces; species Termitomyces sp. K1Ag. Next base: position 17,565 of record JAGGAR010008117.1, read on the forward strand.
CTTACGACACTCTTACACAACCTTAACGAACCCTAGTACACGGAAGTTGCATGGACTCTATTGCTATACATTGCTCTATTATTTCAAGAAGATCAAAGTTGTATATTTTCAGAGAGTGGTTCAATATAAATTATCAAATCTCTAGTCGTGGGAAGATAAATGTTTTGAATTTTGTGTTCTGCCGTCATGAACACGACCGCCTGCAATGCCTACAATGCTATAGACGGTGCTAAGCACTGTTTGTCTGTTCCATTCTACTACTCATTTGAGCCCTTCCTCATTGCCGGCATTCGTGACAACTACCTCGCACTTGCCGCACCGATTATCGCATACTGGTCACTTTCCCTTGTCTTCCACTTTCTCGATACCACTGGCTGGAAATGGCTAGAGAAATATCGCATTCATGAATCCAAGGAGGTTACGACTCGAAACCGCGCAACACGCACAGAGGTCGTGTGGGCAGTGATATTACAGCACATCATCCAGACAGCCCTCGGCTTGCTCTGGCTTTCCGCAGAGGGCAGACCGGTTGATCATGTCGAAAAAATGCAACGGATAGCGGCAGTCCTTCGTCCATTCGCTTTGTGGGTAGTGGGTCAAGAGAATCTCAAGGCCGTTGAACCGCAGATCGTATACTATGTGTACTGGTGGGCAATACCTGCATTTCAGTTGATAAGCGCAATGTGCGTCTTCTGTTACCTGTAAATCAAGCATATTCATTGAAGGGTTACTAGGTTCGTCATCGACACATGGCAATATTTCCTGCATCGACTAATGCATGTAAACAAATTTTTGTACAAGCATTTCCATTCTGTCCACCATCGCCTATATGTTCCCTATGCGTTCGGTTCTCTGTACAACCACCCTGTCGAGGGCTTCCTCCTCGACTCGCTCGGTGCTGGCCTTGCGGAATACCTCACGGGTATGAGCATTCGCCAGGCCACGCTACTCTTCGTCTTCTCCACCTTGAAAACCGTCGACGACCACTGCGGTTACAGCTTGCCCTTCGACCCACTTCAGCTTATGTCTAGTAACAATGCCGACTATCATGATATTCATCACCAGGTGGGTTTCCGCTGTTACCCGTAGTACGCAGCGGCTGATGTAAATGTTTTAGGTCATCGGTGTTAAGTCCAACTTCTCACAGCCGTTCTTCGTGCACTGGGATGTTATTTGTGGCACACGCATGAGTCGTCGCGACATAGAACTTCGGAAGAAGAAGCAGGCACAGAAGACCGAGTAGTGCCTACTTACCAGACATCGCCACTCACTATCTACATGCTATTCACTCTTAGACATTCGGATTTCTGCCCCTCGATCGCGCACACACGAATTTTGTTGCACGCGTCTCTGGGACTGCCGTATAATACCCTTATTATATGTGGCGGATTTTGCCAGCTACAACGATAATAAATAAATAAATGCCTGTAGATAGACATTCTGACAAGTAGATTATTAATGTTACCAGTTGGCCAAGGCCGACTTGGACAACGGAACACTTTCCAACTCCTGCTCGTACTCGACCTCCACTCGGGGTCCTCCTGTGAACAGACATTTGTTAGTTTTGGTAGTGAACACCATGAGAAAGACAACGAACTCTTGTTCTTTTTGTCTGGCCGCTTTCGTGGTGGTTTGGGTGCCGGCGCTGACGCTTTCCGCTTTCCCAGGGAGGTTTTTGATTGGGTATTTTCGTCCTCATCATCCGAGTCTTCCTCTGCGCTTGACTCATCGTCGTCATCAGCCCCATCCTGGGAAACAAATAATTATCCAATAATCAGTTGAGAAGACATGACACTCACAACAACGTCCTCCAAGTCGCCGAGCCCATCGTCCTCATCCTCACTGATGTCGCTGACGAACTCACGCTCGCCCCATTCACTTTCTTCCTCTTCCAGCAACTCCTCGTCTTCGTCTGTTTCGTCATCCTGCATGTCCAACTCTTCGTCTGCCAACTCGTCTGCTCCATTCTTTTCTTGATCGAGAATCGCTTGCCACACGCTCTCATTGACATTCAGTGGTGCATCGCCGTACGCCTTGGACTTCAACCGCTCAATAAGTTCCTTCTCTATCGACCGCTCAAGGTGCGCTGCAGAGAGTGCCTTGCGTTCCCGTACAGCTTCACGTCGATCCAGTTTCTTCTTCACACCGATAAGTTTTGGTCTGTATAAGTCAAATTCAGAGAGTTTCAGTCACAGGACGATCTTCCAAGTAGGATAGCGTACTGTTGTCGCAGCTTCAAGCGTCGCATCTTGATGAGGTATTGAGTAATTTTCGTAACACGTTGCTTGCATTTGTGAATGGTAAAGTTCGGCCAATGTATGAGCTCGGCGTCAATCTGTGATTGCGTTCAATAACTCAAAGAATGGGAACTTCAGAGTCTGTACACACCTGTTCAAGGGCCTTGGTATAATTATTTGAGAGCCTTATACGCTCCCACATTCGTGCAGGGCTATGTGCTCGTTCAATTGTCTTCACAAATAGGTAAAGCACGCCTAAATTACGCTGGTTTTTAGTATTTGTTCCCAATAGTGCCAAAACCTTTGACACACCTTCCTGTTCTCTGACTGTTGCGTATCGTGAGTTTGCTAGTGGACATGATTGTCGATTACAGAATCCAGTGACATTATATTCGTTGCGGCAGAAGTTCTGGGTGGTGGTCCTGCGTATCATCGATAAAAGTCACGACCAGATGTTGCTCGAGAAGCTCACTTGACTTTGTAAGAGCAAAACTGCTGATTTATGACCGACCAAATCACGTCGTCGCTCTGCATCTTAGGAGGCTGCTCAGTTATGGCCTCGACTCAATGGACGAGCCAATTTTTTTAGGTGATGTTTGCGAAGGCCTTCCGTATCAACAACTATCACGTGGATGACGAAACTCCTCGCAAGCAGGTTACCGTTTAGGAGGCACGGAAATTTCTTAGTTGACCATGTTCAGGCTCTCGAATTTTAGCGGTCTTCGAAGGCTAGATGCTCCATCAAGTGTGTTTCAAATCCAATTTCTGCATCACCTGGACGTCGACCCTCAGGCTGATTCGAGGTTTCCCGACTCCTGGCGAGACTAGCTCGGACCAGCTCCATTTTGGTGATGCTGAATTATTATCGGTAGTCTACTCAAGTAGCCTCTTGACAGATCTAACAGTGGATTATCAAACAATGGATCGAATCTTTTGATTTCTCGCTGACCACTCTGGCAGGTTCTTGCAAGGAACTCAAATATCTACTTTGTTTAAGAATAGGTACGAGCTAAGTTTGAGTCTAGTTTGTTGATCATATTTAGAAAATAAAATACGGTTTATACAGCGCGTGTCCTCATTTCGGCCTGCAACGTCACGTCGGGCTTCTTCTTAAATGGGGGCACTTACATACGTCAGAATCACCACAGCATTTGTCCTCGTGAGTCGTGGTCCGGCTGGGTCATCATTAACATCTGCTGCGCGATACCCAATTGGATATTACTCATCTGAAATTATCAGACACAATTCGTCCTCCGCGAACTATTCATCCTATCCGAAAGTCGGACAGCTATTACCTGAGGCCTCTAAGATACTCCCACAAGACTCATTTCTGTGTTGATGATTGGTTCTCGACTCCATGAATGTCCTGCTTCCATCTGTCCTGTTATAAATTCAAGCCATACCTCCGTATTAACCTGCAAGGCTATGATTAGACATTGCTAATCCTAGACCCACTTCTGCCTGTTTTCACATCCAAATCATCCATTATCGGCTCATTCTTCACACTTGTGCTCCCCACAGCCTCTGATTGCCCTTTTCCCTTTAGAATTAGCCCTTCCACGTCAGGGAGGGCTTGATCATCGCGTTTCTTGTTCTTTTTTCTTGGCCTATCCCGGCCATCGTTTCTCAAGCTCATCAAGGCGACCTTTGATGCCTCCTCCTTTGCCTTTGCCTTGGTAGACCCAGAGCCGACACCGTACACGCCATATGTCTCGTTGCCAACTGTATGATAAGCTATCCTTCAGTGGCATAGAACAAGATCAAGCAAGGTAGGATCACCCACCGAACGCCGTGACCGTCCATGTGGGGCTGTGCATTGTTCCCTTGCTCCCTATCACGTAGCGGAGTCGCAACCGCCGAACAATTGACAAATTGTTCAGCTCTAGCCTGTAGTCTGTCCGATTGATACCTTCAAGACCTGTCATTTTTACGCTAGCCATTGTTGGGCACCTACGCTCTTCCGTCGACGATGGATCATCAGGATCGCTGTCATAGTCGGGTTCCTCTTCTTCACTGTACATTTCTTGTGATGCATGATACATCTGCTGTGATTTATCATATATGCGTTGTGATGCTGTGTTCATTCTTCAGGACGGGAGGGAAGATTTATACGTGATACGATGTGTGTGAGTGGAATGTAATCAAGATGTGCTTTGTCTTTATATTGTTAGGTCGGGCGCCTATCAGATGCCATCCAAG
>JAGGAR010008118.1:0-21906 GCA_017657315.1 Termitomyces sp. K1Ag
CAAGTATGTATTCATAAGTCAGTCTCCACCATATTTATGTCTTACTGATGCTAGAATATATTGTTGGTGATGAATATTGAGTTTCATATTCATCCAAAATACTACAATCTCAAGATATATGTATTAGAATGGTACATTATTAAGAAGATTGCTATATACATTAGGTTATTACACTATCAAGAAAATACTACAATCTCAAGCTATATTCATTAAGTTGGTACATTATACTACAATGTCAAGTTAGATGCTGAAATTTATAGAGGTTAGTAATAAAAAGTGATTTACCAAAAGTTAGACTTACATTTGTAAACCATTGAGTATTTCCTGATATACAATATTTGCAGTTCTCTGTGATGTATTTTCTGGTGACAAAATCACCTTGATACAATCTCCTGATGTGCATTGAGAAAGTGCAACATAGAGTTGACTATGTGCAAAGACAGGTGACCAAATGGTTAGCCTCGTCTCTATACTATGTTGATATCTTCTTACCTCTCAGAACTGCTTATGGGTGGTAGCCTGTGTTGATGAACCAAACCCATGATAGAAAATCTGGCAGGTCTCAAAACTCCACCTCCATGGTCAAAGGTCAGCACATGTATTCGTTTGACAGCTTCCAGTTTGATTGTGAAACTCTGTGCGAAAGCTTGAGGGTCCTGGCAAGAGTTAGTTGTCATCTGCCGTCACACATTGCAATGACTGACTCAGGCCAGAGCTTCCAGTGAAATCAGTCTATCCAGAGTCATTCCGTACAGAGCGTGGAAGCTGGCTTGTCGAGCCACATAATATTCTATGAGTCTGCCTGAAAGCGGTCAGCATCCTGTTTGTTACACCACCACTTGAGCTTACTCGCAACTTCTATAGATCAGTGTCGTCAATGTGCCAGGTAGAAAGTGCTCACTCTTAGGCACATGCCAAACCACAGGACTTGCAATTTTTTTTATTGGTGATCGACCATATTTTTTTATACTGGTGTTTCTTTTATGCCTGCTCCGCCAACACATCCAGACCTTCAATTCTACATGGCTATTCAGACACAGGACCCAGTTCTAACCCCCCTCCTTCCACCAAGATCTCGAAACAAGCTCTACTTGGAGATGTCCATGTTGTTGGGGCCAGACATCCGGTTCATGATATCTTGTTGAATGTAGCATATTCCAATCATAGGCTTTGTTTTAACATGTAGGATAGGATAATCGCAGCAGTCATTTCTGCCTGAAGTACTTGTCATTGATTGACCACTATAACAAGTCATGCTGCGGCAGCACAAGTCAATATCATTACATCACTTGCATTCATGTGATGTCATGGCACACTCATAATGTAATATTATGTAGAGTCCCATCTTGCATATATTAGCCCAGCCAATGTCCTCTCATCTGATGCAGTATTGACTCTCAATGACCTGAAGCTTCCCTCATATAAAGCTTGTTGACCTTGCATCCCATTGTGATACCATACCTCCCCATTCTCATTGACTATCTGACAGGTGAAGTGATCATCACCTGCATATATCAGTCCTAATAGACGCATCTGAACAGTTTCCCCACCAGACAGGTTAATTTGCAATATTTGTTCAGGCTGGATGTTGGAATGTGAGACAGACATGCATACTATTCTGGGAATGTATGTAAATTCCTTCATGGAACAGCCAGTACCCACGTTGCACTGTCCATAATCTACGGGCTTTTGTCTTCTCTGCGTCTGAGCTGCAAACCATTCTGACAGAGACAGCCTATCTGAATCTTGTACGTTTTTTGTACAAGTGATAACCATGGCCTCCATGACCTGATGCTCGTCTTCCAAGGTATATCTGCCGCATCATGAACACTCGAACTTGATTACCCCTTGCAACCTGTCAGCCACGCTGTGCTCAAAAAGGTGATCCAGTGCCACCAGTTGTGGTTCCAGCGGAAACATTTTAGGTTGTACCGCATTGAGTGTCTGTCTGAATCAGTCTCTGATATCCTCTAAATCCTTTCCCTTGTTGTATACTTCCTCAAACCCTTCTGATAACATGTTGAGAATTGGCTCCTCATTTATTGGCCCACATAAGGACCTGGAATGTCACTTTGCTAGCCATCCATTCCACATGACGGCTACAAAGGAATCATAACAACAACTCCAGTGTACGGCATCCCATGACAGTCCTTTCACCATGTCACTTACATCATCTTCTTTGTCTGTCAATTGGATTTCCTTTGTGGGATGTGAGAACTCACTTTTGACATTGGCTACATCTTTCCTCTTTGCAGCCTTAAAGTCACCTTCCTTGGTGCTTTCTTGTCCATTGTTCAACCTTCTCACTTTTCCTTGTCTACATCCATCATCATCACCGCCATCTTGTTTTCTCTTTGGTGCTCGTGTGGTTTGTGGTGTCTTACCCGATCTCATATCCATTTCACGCTGATCCTTGTCGCTCAGGCGCCAGACAGGAGCCATCTCTACAGGAGGAAGTACATGGGGAACGTTGCCTCCAGCATCCATATTCCACCTCAATGCATCTGGCATAGAGTCAGGCAGGTAAGCAGCGCCCTTCCATTCTTTATATGACCTTAACAGCCCACTCCTAAACGTACCCTGTACAGTGTCAGGAAGTTGTCCTTCATAATGCAATAGAGTAATCTCATTTAGCAGCTCGAGTTCACAAAATTCCTGATGCAGCCAACCATGTATTCCACGTTTCAATGGTTTTCAACTGTATCCTCTGATCAACACGGTTCCATCAGCAAACGTGCCACATGATAGACCAGTGTATACAGCATTTGAGGTTGTGCTTTGAGCAATGTCTACTGGATTGAATTCTCTTGTTTTACCCTGTGAAATGTAATCTGTCATGGCAAAGAAAGGTAAGACCTTCACTTGCAAACGATTGATCAATATCTTTTCATCAGATGGCAACTAACACTTTATGCGTCTAGTAACCTGCGTCATTAGAACGACATTCTCTGGTCGATCTCGAATCTTGATCTTTTTCTTGGGATTAGTCAACTTCACGAACACAGTCTTTAATACTGGTACATCCAGGTCTACAGTGCTCCATGTTTCATCCCATCCGTACACAGTGCCTTCTTGCCCTTTTGTGATGCATAGTTCAGTGGTGTCATTATGTCTAATGATGATTGGCATCCTGACTACAAGCTGCAGTTTACCTGCCAAGTGATTGCTTGATCCAGGAGGCACCTTATGCAATCGTTTATGCAAGTTGTTGCTCAGACGTTTTTTCATTTTACTTGCTGATTTTCCAGTAGATGCACCACTATCTTCTGCATAAAATTTGTGTATCTCGTGGCCTGCATCATGAGAAAAACAGTCAATTCCAATATTGTTCAACCTATCACATTTGGCATTGTGTTTCACAATAACAGCTTTGTTTCTAAAGCAGCTGTCACCCAGACTAGGTTGCTCAGGTTGATTTTTGGCAATCTGTGTGTCCAGCCACACAAAGTCATCTTTGTCACATACTGTGTAACAGGCATGTTCCAAGAAACGTCTAAACTTCTTGTCTTCCACAGTATCTTTGGTCTGATGCATATTTTGTTTTAGTATGACTACATCAGTGACCTGGAGCCACACCACTTGTCCGATCTGCACTTCTTGTCGCTTGGGCGATGTGGTGGAATTAGCATTCATGCTTACGTGGTACCATAGAGGCTCCAAACGGATGGGCATTAACTGGACAAAGTCACCTGCCAGTATCATGTTCATTCTGCCAAAAGGTTTGGTAGCGTCTCAGATCTTAGCGAGCCTAGCACTGATCCTATAAAGTTCCTTACAGCCGACCATTGAGATTTCATCAATAAAAATGTATTCTACATACTCTAAGTTTTCCTTTGCCTTTCTCAAATGAGGTGTATCAGTAGTAGACCCATCTTCATCAGATCCCCTTATACCTAGGGCCCAGTGATAAGTGGAACCATTGATTGCGGCAGCCACGCTACCTGTAGAACCTAGGACCATGAACCGGTGGGATTCACCCCTGGCATCAAAAAAAGCACCTATTGCTCTTATGACCTGAGACTTGCCAGTTCCCCCAACTCCACTCAGATACATTGTTAAAGGTTCATTACCACAACTCAAAGCATGATTGGCTACTATTCTAAATGCTTGTTCTTGATCAGTGTTTAAGGTGAAATCTGAAACAATTCTTGATTTGAGGTCAATCAACTTACTTTGATCCTCAGCATGACTTGGGTTAAAATGCTCCTGTGCATGCAAAACCTCCACTCTATCGACGTCTTCTGGCCTAATTTTCAGGCGTTGCTTGCACACTTGAAAGTTGTCCTTACTCATGGATTTCTTCTTCTTGTCAATCTCATGCTGTCTTGCATTTGATACAATCTTCTTCCAAGCTGATGGTTCTATGTCGGAGGTGTAGATCTTTTTGTCAGGCAAGTTTGTTGGGAAGGGGGCCAGGGCTGTCCAGTCCGTTTGTTTCACAATGTTCTCAATTATAGACATTTCCTGCCAATGTTTACTTTCTGTTCTTCCAATTGCTTCAGACCCATCTGGCAAGATTGCCCAAAGGACATCCTCGTTGTTCTCCATGTCTTCTATGTCAGTATAGTCTCCACCGTTGTCTGAAAATGCACTGCTGACTCCATTGTCTTTTTCTTGTCCCTCACGCTCCACCATTTTAAGTTGCTTAAAAAAGTCATCCCTTTCATCATAACATTCATGAATGACATGGAAGTTATTCATCAGTTTCTTATGTGCGGACAAAAAGTTGTAACTATCAAATGCTGATTCCCATGTTTCTTCAGATGATTTGAGGTTGTTTGCATCCTGCCACGGTTTCAGTAAAGTCAACATTGTACGACAGTATGATTTGAAATCCTCATCATCTCAACAGGGCAAAGTACCACCCACAAAATTTGGGATGACCTTTTTGTCAGATAGTAGGTTTACCTTTACTATCCGCTCCGGATCAGGAAAACCATCTTTGAATTGTGACCAGTCTTTCCCCAGGGTTCATTTATGAGGAGCTTTCACGCTTGAAGCATGAGTTATCCATTCAAGAATGTTCATGCTATCATACAATTTGGGATGAAACTTATGCTCATCTACACATGAGTACCCTGTATACCCATTGCCAGTTTTCTTGATAATTACATGATCAGGACTGATGCCATTGTCTTCTGAATCTTCTGTGTGGTTCAAGTCCGCTGATTCCGACCCGTCAAATGTTTTGTCAGCAATATACACAACGTAAGTTCTCCACCAGCAAAGCTTAATGTGTGTGAAGTGTAATGATTGGGATTTTCTAATAGGTATAATGATGCCATGTAACTACCAATTTCCAGCTTTGAGGTCAATGCATTCATAATCTGATGCAATACAGTTCTTGCATACTCCCGATCATTTAGATGATCTGTCTCAATAGCACTCAGCTTTTCATTGACAATATCCTTCATCATTGACATAATATGGTACGACTTTAGTGAAGATTTAGTAATATAGTTAGTGACATACACTGTTACAGCTTTGATTGCCATGCCTGATAGCAAAGTTTGTGTGTCAGTGTTACATTGAAGAAGGTATATGGCTACTCATGTCACAGCATTGACCATCAATTCCAATTGTTTCATTTCTATCACTCCACTTTCATCATCAAGTCTAGTTTCAGGAATTATAGGCTGTGGAAAATGAGCTCTACAAGGACCGTTCTTGGTTCTGCAACCTTTCCTCTCATACTGAGTCCTCTTCTTCGAATCTGTGCTCTTTATCTCATCTAGATGTACATGAACATTCAATTTCACCACAAGGTCATCCACAGTCTCCTCAAATGACTTGTACCAGCTCCAGAACGCATCGCACTTTTCACAGTCTGAATGAGCTGGCTCGGCACAGAATGGGGGTGGTTTACGGGGAAGCATCTCTGTAGGGTTGAGGTAGTGATTGATGCACTGTTCCCATAGCATATCAGTGGATTCCAAGTTGCAATCAGGTGAGGTATTCATATCTGTCAATTCTTTTGGAAAGCAAGTTCTTATGTCGTCAAGGGAGCCAGTCGCAAAGTATCCCTAGTAGCAGGATTCCAGGTATGCAAACATCTTCTGTTTGAATTCTTCCCCATCCACACCTAGGATCTTGTCTTGGATTTCCTGTGGGGCCAGGGCTCCTTTAATCCATATTAGTATATGTAGATGTAAGATCAGCCTTCCCTGTTTCTCAACCGTACTGTATAAGCTGATGTTTCCCTGAAGACTCCATCATGGTCGCTTCCAACACCCAGCACATGTTTTAGGAATAATGTCACCATCTTATGAAAAAAACGAGTGGCTGCAACCGGATTGTTGGCTATCAAGTTCTCTCTCTCGGCCTTGGAGTGTAAATTGGGACTAAATATGGGATCTGAATCAGCATAATACAGACACAGTGGATGTTTAAGATTGGCAGGTAAACGCATCATGAACCATGTAGGTGCACCTTCATTAGCAATGAAAGACCATAATTCGTTTTGCATATACTTTTTTCTTGTCAAAGAACCTTGGACATGTTCCCCAATATAGTCAAGGTCATTTAATACTTTGAAACAATCCTTTTCTGCCTGACTTTTGGCATTGACTGGTTCTCCTGCCTCTAGTTTACAAGCCATCTCTTGTCAAAATCCTTACGCCATGTCACCAGGTAACTACCCATTGTACTTCCTTTGATCTGCCCATGGTTGAATGCTACCAGTGGATAGTACTGGTCTACCTGAAAATGTTTATCATAATACATTAAATGGTGTTTGTGCTGACTCTGCTCCCCCATATTTATCTCTTTAACTTCATCGTTCAAAATTCCTCTGAGTCCATATGGAAACAACCAAGGAAACATAGAAGGGTATGCACTTGGGTTGTCATACATTGATTCCAGTTCCTGACTATGTCCAATACCCAGGACCTTGCCTCCAGATTCCATGTGATGGAATGCTTTAACTTTTATTTCCTTCATTGTCATTTTATCATAAGCTGTAGCAGTTAACCCATGAACACAAAACGGGCACAGACCTTCGTCAGTTCCAAAGTCAGTTGAATGTGTGTCATGCACACTCATCACAAGCTCTGACGTGTGGATCCTTGTCCTTTGATGTTTGACGCCAGTCCACCGTACAAGGTACATTGTAGTGCTTATATGACTGTAAATTTTCCACTGAAATCTCAAGGTTGGTATAGTCTGTGTGGTTCAGTTTCAGCCATTCTAGAGCTGCACAAACTTTGTCCTGTCTCACAAGCATCGGAGTATGTTTGAATTCTTCCATGGTGGGTTTTGTTGGGCCCAGAACTACATAAGCAAGCACCTCATCCATTTTGTCTTTGCTAGGGGGTAGCTTCTTGTACACCTTCAATGTTGGGTTCACAAACATCACTGCATTGGTGGTGAGTTTACCTCAGCCTTCTGCTACTCGCATCACACAAATGTTGTGACAGACCCTGGCTACCATGCGTTGTTCAGCAAATGTTAGCCCCTGCAATTCCTGTGGTACTTTACCGATCCATAAGCTGTTAGCCAGTTCCATGGGAGGACTTTTTCCTTGCGCAAGATTCTTATTACATTGCAAACAAATGTCTGAACAGTCATCAGCTAGGACAGGCTCTGGAAGTGGCTGTATTGGTTTGCTTTGATTCTTACGCTCTTTGTGGTCGTTTTTTCATTCATCAATACAGTGACATCAAACAAGTCTGGATTCCAAGGCTTAAGTTCAGTAACTGGTGTCAATTGTCCACACACTATACACCCACACTCTTGGAATGTCAAAGGATCACACTCATCTACCCAGCCAGAGACTATCTTACTGATCAGTTCTGCAGAAGCCAGCTTTGGCAGGAACTCAACTGGACTATTGTCTGACAATGGTTCCACATCTTTGTTTGGATACATGTGCACCAGCAAATTTGGACAATTGTTCTTGCTGCATACATGGGACAACGTATTCTGTAACAAAGTCAGGCGACTTCGGTCTGATCCTCTTTTGATACCATGGCATCTGAGCACGTTAAGTAATTGTTGCTGAGTCAAAGTGGGTGCGAGCACGTCAAGAGGCAAATGGCACAATACTGCTCTTGACGATCCTTTCATGAAATTGCCTGAAGTATCTTCTATAGAACACTGACCAAACACCAGCTCAGTCTTTTCAGGGTACGCAAGGGAAGTGCGAGTACATACATAAGGCTCAACATCATGGTATGTCAAACGAACCTTTTTTGCACTGTGTTTTTCTGATTGTTTGTGACCAACTGTCCCTCCTGCATCAACTGGTAACTCATTTGGATCTCCTGGGACAAGGCGGACCATGTACACCTTGCATGGTTCAAGTCCCTCTCCACATTTATGTGACTCAAATTTCCGCTTCATTGAATCCATCGTTCTGTCCTTTCCTCGGGTCACATTGTGAGCTTGCATAATGACCTGCAGTTGCTTGTAATTTATCAGAGACAGGAGCATTTTTGTGGGAAGGGCACATAGGACACCTTTTGAGTCTCCAAGTATAGACAGGGCATCCAAACTACTAGCATTGATGTAGTCTAAATAGACCATGACAGTGGCATCTTTGTAGACTTTGCGCATATATGCGCCTGAATATTGGAAAACCTGATCTTTAACAGCCTGGGACAGGGCAAGCCATATTTGGATTGGTCCTTGGGATCCAGTTTCATTTCTCAGTGTTTGGCATTAAACAGCAAGGTCAAAACTCAGTGGGTCAACAATTCAGAAGCAACAGTCAACGTTCAACAGTATAATTCAACCAGAAAGAAAAGCACTGTTTAATCTGCCTTGAAAATTGACAAATTCATATCAATGTGGTCTTATTTGTTCTTTTGTGGACAAACATTGCTAAATATATCTGTCTATGAATAGTAATATCATACTTCATTGCAGCCTGGTTTTAATCAGGAGGATTGAGCCTTCTTTTGACCTGTATACAAGGATCAGAAAATTCTAACCCATACCACATATAGAACCGGTTACAATGTTACAACGGATACCTTTGAACACAGATCGGACTCCTTGTTTTGCCCCACATCTCTTCGAGCCTGAACTGACTGCATCGCTAGTATCTTTGACATCAGTGCACACAAAGTCATGTTCGTTAGCCACGGGTTCATCCCTGACATGTCCCTGAAATGTTATGGAATGATCTTCCACCAAGGAGATGCCCAGGATATTTTTACCTTTCCAGTCACCGAATACATAGCCATTGCTGTGATCTCTGATATATAAGGATGACCTGTGAGAATGAGGCAAAACTGGTAAAGTTATTCACCCACTATATGTGCTGTCTGACATAGTCTGAATTTTGTAACCTTCACCTTCCCATGTGAAGGCTCGATGTGTGATCGGCTTCAACTTCAGTTGGTTATAGACTTGCCATGCCGGTCCTCCCCATAAGCACCAATCAATATTCTTTGTCACCTGTTGAGGTTTCACTTTGTCAGTGTGCTCGTCCAAACCAGCAACGTGAGCAAGATTCTTGTAGATAATCAGGAGACGGGCATGGTGAATGAGCAAGGATGCAAATATATTAACATATGCACCCTCTCCGTTGTAGGATATCTCATCACAAGTGAAAATATGATTATTAAAGAACCACTCCAATAACTTCCATGCTTGAGATTGGTTCTTGATGGCTCCTTTCAGCGCTTCGTAGTCCTTGAGATCAAGGTAATACCAGTGGACCAAGCCACTGTAGAGTTTGAAGTACACGCACAGATAAAAGATGGTCAATGCCCCATCCCATGTTAAAGGGTCAGGTAAATGTGTGGTGTTGTGGACTGACAAGTGAGTTCATGGAGAATACCACCAAGAAGACAGCAACGTACACTTTGATTCATTAACCAGGTCAAGAACATAGAAGGTCAAGATCCTTGTCAAAAGGAGATGTGAAGCGGTGTGGTGTTCAGTGTTGGTCACTGTATGTTTACCGACAAAATTGTGGAACATCCCTACGACAAAGTCCTGTATTGTGAGGGTGGAGTAAAAGTGTCCCCCTCTACAAAGAGTTGGTTTGGGTGTGATGACAGCATGCAGTAAATTTGGACACATGATCCTGGCAATGATACAGTCAGTAAAATTTTTGGTAACTGGACTCTTGCTCTTACAAAGTGGATCGTGGGACCAACACCAATCAAATTATATTCCAACGTTTCTTGTTTGTGGCAGATATGTCAAAGTCGCATGTGAACAGTTGTACATCTGGAAAATTGCCAAATAAACCACTTTTCAGAGTCACAATGTACCAAATTTTGCATCCTGTTTCCACTTGCACAAAAGTCCCAAACCCATCAGAATCTATGTGCCAGTAGTGAGTTGTTGCACCAGTAGATGCAATAGACCAACGCATGTCAGGGACAGGGAAGAGGTTGATATTGCCAAAATAGGTGTGACCACGAGTTCGCTTCCAAGCAACTATATCCATCGAGTAGGCAATTGATGGAAAGGTGTCATGAGTATCTGGGAGATGGAGGAAATTTAAGGCCTTTGGAGGGTCTGATCGCATAGCATCAAACATATCCAGCAGAGTACCTGTTTGTGTTTTCTGGGGACCCAAAATGGTAAAATCTAAGCCATGTCCACACAGTCAAGATCATCAGGATACAGATGTACCAGTTCAATGGCTTTAGAACTCTTACCGTGCAAGGTGGTCAGCTTGTCAAGAGCACATATCATGGATAACATCTCTTTGCAGAATGTTACTTCTGTGTGAGGATGTTCCGTCATGACAATGCATGCATTCAGTTTGAGAAGAGACATGATACTACTAGGATCTAGTTCCAAATATTCGGAATGTGTGATGACCTTCACAAAGCCCTTGCAATTGCAGCACTCCACTGCCAACTCCATGTTTGTAAACCATTGACTGTTGTCTGATAGCTGTTGGCACAGGACACAAACAGTTAGTTGCATCCAGGTAGAAATCATGACACCTCACATGGAACAAGGTTTCATATTCATATATCACAATTGCATCATCATGAATGTCAAGCAAAGGAGGAAAAGGAAGATAATATTTCTTCAAAGCCCTTTCCCGAGGTTCATGTACGATGAAATCAATTTTCTCGTCCTCCAAAACTTTGAAGTCCTAAATTACCAAGTATCAGTAACAGAATGCTGAAACCAATACTAGTTCCACCAACAGTGTCATCAATTGTTAAGTCGATCACTATCCGCAATTTTTGCAGTGGTTTCCCCTTGTGTCTGCGCTTAGGAGGAGGTGCGGCCAATTCACTCTTCTGACCCTCGGTCATGGCTGGCTTTGTACTACTTCTCGTAACACAAATGGGATTGGTGTTTCATGGCTCTGAGACAATTGTCAATTGGGCAATAGTTGTAGACCACAGGCCTAAACACCATACCCATGCCCGTCTGGGAGTCATTACTATTGTCAATATGCTTTTCTGCTGCAGTTTCATGCACTTCACCAGCGAGTAGACCCTCATCTTCCATTGTACAGGCTGAAGAGGGTGAAATGGCAAGTTCACGCGATGAGTCCAATGCTGTATAATGATTTTAATCAAACTATTCATCTGTCTGGAACTGACTAGCCTCCTTGATTCAGCGTTGTGGCATTGTTTGGCGTGATAGACACGCAAAATGAGGTGGCGACAGGTGTAATCAAGGGTGCACGCAAAGGGGAGGACAATTTATTTGTTCCTGAATAAGAGGTCAATGCGTGGGTGTAAGAGTGACTCTACTGATCAACCTTCTCGACTAAACACTACAGTTTCATTTGGTCCTGCAGTAATAAATAAAACATGAGATCAGGTCAATGTTTGATGCAGTCATGTACTTACTTTGAGGCACTTTGTATATATTGATCCATTGCCTGGTAGTGCTAGTCACTATTTCAGTTAAACCTGGTAATGCTGTGGACAGTCTGTCGAGCAAATTTCCACCACATGCCATAGTGAAAATGATTTTCCACACCACCCATTGTTCTGCTTCGTATAATTCCGGAGGATGAGCAACACTGCCCAACAGGGACCATGTCTGCAAGTGAACAAAATGACATTACAATCTCACCAGACCATCTAGGATACACGTACATCAAGCAGACTATCCCTTTCTGCAATTTTGATCATAGTCTATGGTGTTAAACCAACCTATCCGCAATTAGTCTCCCAATGCCAGGGAGATTGGCTGGGACTGTGACATTACCCTGAAACCTCGATATGAGCGCCAGAACAGTGGAATCTGGCTGAACTAACCTTCAGGAGTAATCCAACATGTAGTGCAGCAATGGTAAGGTTGATTAGGGTGTTCATTACATCCTTTCTCCCCTCTCAATCCACCAAGTCTGTGAACAGAGCACAGAGATGATCCGACAAACAGGATATGTGATTCACCTCCACCCCAGTACAAGTGTTATGTACTGACTTGAGATGTACCTCCAGACCATTGGCAAAAACATGGATAGTTTCTTGTAAGTTGTTCAGTGAGCCAAGAGGCTAGAATACGAGCGTGGTGGTTAGTTTTATCAGGAAACCATTGGAAGTTGCCATCACGCACTGTTTTTTGATGAAAAGGGATGCTGGCAATCTCTGAAGGTAAGAGAGGACTGATACTGTCCCCCATCATCAGGCTATAGACATCCAGAAGCCTGTAGAGTTTTAGTGCATCAAAGTGAGCCTCTCAAACTTGTTTAACACCCGCTGCCGCTAACGAGTCAAGATCACCAGGCATTTTGGCCTTGAATACAGAGAGAGAGTCTTCAGCATGGTGAACTCATGGAGCGTTCTCTGCTTGTTGTAATAGAACAGCAAGGTTCTAACCTAGTGAAACATATGATACAGTGAAGATCTGGGTAAACTTACATGGACCTCCATATGGGTGGCAAAGTGGGAGTCCAGGTCTTTTGTATTCAACACCACACTTGTGAACCAATAGAATGACCCAAATTTGGTGTTCCCAATGCACATGTGAACAGAGGTGACACCAGTATCCATTCCTGTTGCAGAAGAACAGACCAAAATCTCAAATAGCATGGACAAAACAAAATTAGTGAAATGACTGAGATGGTAGGGATTCTTGATCCGCATAACACATGGACACAAACCAACGGATCACCAATCATATCAGGAGTAACTCACTACGCTGCAAATTCAGAAAAGGCAGAGCGCCAAAAAAGTACTTTTGCTATCGTCTAACATGCTATTTAAATGTAGCTGGCCATATGATTGTACCACAATAGTAACCTTTAATAACACAGAAGCCACCGACACTTGGGACAATGATACCCCTTCTCCACTTCCTGGAAGTCAAATCAGAGACATCCCTTGTTGTGCATACTACGTATGGTGAAGGGACAGTAAGGATCCTTGCTGCATTTATGCCCGTTGAAATTGCTCCACTTCTTCAAGGATGTGCTGAAGTCAAAACCCTGGTCCGTATACTTGGTAATATTCTTCTGCTGCTTCTCCTCCAAGGCCAGGATGCCCATTGTTGCCGACTGGTTTTCCAGGTTACAGAAAGTACAGGTGAGGGATGGGTAAGCGCAAAAGACCAATGTGGAAGTAAAGCAGTTCATCACTGCCGAGAAATGAAAGGAGAAGATAGGTGTCATTGCATGGAGCTTGCAATGAGACACTATGACATTGGCATGCTGCTGGCCATTGCTATATTCAAGAGTGTATACCTTTTGAATGTCATCAATAACATCATTGTATGCCTTGACAAGCTTGTGGTCAATCACCTTCATGTCGAACTTTTGTTTGAGTTGTGACATGAGCAGCTTGTGGTCAGCGCCACCATGAACATATATATCGATGTTGTTGGGATGAAAAGCAGAGGGATGAATGGTCAACAGCGCACACAAGCCAGACACCAGGCTGTGTCTCTGCAAGTACATCAAGAAAGGTGCACGGTTTGAGCCTCACTTTGTGCAAAAGGCGATGTATATTTGCCTCCACACAACACCTCACCAAGGTCCTGAATGCATGAGAGGCACTGCCAAGTCAAATTAGATCACGGAACTCCATATGAGTTAGGATTTGGAGAATGTTGTCAAGTGCCACGTGGTTCCAAGAGCCTATATGGCAGTGTTAGCGAGTAGGCTATGTAGGTACAAGACATCACCGAGTTCACAGTGCTGCAACATAACCTTCAGTGAAGAAGTCAAGTCATCCATTGTTGTCTGCACTAAGGATGAAAAGTGAGTGGATGCCATCGAGCCAATCTGGCCCTTTAAAAATCCAGGTGTACTTCACATACCTGCAGGATTGATGCAAAGAGTTACCCAAGGCAATGGCTATACTTACAGCCCTTGTGCCATTAAAACTGTCTGGTAAATAGGGGTTCAAGTCCCTCAATCATCTTGATCACTTTATGCAAGACACCCCCCAAAAAAAAAGATGAGCCAGCATGTTGACAGTCATGCCGGAAGGTTTAGGCATTAGTCAACTTTCAAGAACATGAGTTCAGTCGGCCTTTGACCCCTTTTAGCTGCCAACGGATGAAAGAAACTGAAGGTTGACCGAGAGAGATACCAATTCATCTGCTACAACCATGGACGACCCACGCTTTTGAGCACTGGACTTCTGCAACGGGAACATGGTCTTGAGGGCCAGGGGTGGGCAAGCAGACATCAGGGTGCATCACAGCATGTTGAGCATTAATTCACTCGTGTTTGCTCATATATGGCAAGATGGACCCTTCAAGGTCACACCAATCGTGAGTGTCATTGTTGACAATGCTGAAGAAGACTTAATCGTCTTTACCAATGCCATCTACAATATCAACAGGTATGAGTCAAGATCACAAGAAGCCTGTAGAGCTCTGACAGTCATTAGCAAACACACTTCTCCCACCGCACTCGATTACCATACCTTTGCTTCAATTGCACGCATGGCCCAGCACTATAAACATTGCAGTCTATTCATAGACATGAAAATGCGTGTTTGCTCTGACTATCCCATGAACTTGATTTTGTGGGACATGTCTGTAGGGCGAGGCCATCCCTGCATGGCATGGGAAAATGGGATCGAGTTCCTTATTGCGAATTTGGTTCAGGAATGCAACCTAGTGATGACATTACCAGCATTGTTCTACAGGATAGTAACTGCTTATGATGGCATGTGTTCACCATGTTTGTCCTTCCATTGATTATAATACTCATCTACAGACAGAGCGAGATCATGAATGGAATCATACAAGCTGATGGCAGTCGAGCCATCATGTCGACTGCAGATCACTTTTGTTATCTGGTTGCAAAAGAAAAGATAATCAAGGAGCAGAACGGGATAATCTTGGCTTGGCTTTTGAACGGGGTCATTCCATGTGGTCAATGTACCTCAAGGGTTCAGTGTGATATGCTCAGGCTGAACATTGTGAACAACATATGGCGCACCAGCATTGAACCCATACTTAGTCTTAGGCAGTGGAACAATTGTACCTGGGCTGGACTGTTGTGTGGTGAATGTGAGAGGGATGCCCGAGAACAGCATGAGGAGGGACGAGAGGTTTTATGGGCATGGCTCCCCAAGTACTTCGACCTCAGTGACTGGCAAACACTCAAGACAAGACAGAATACTGAAACGGTAGCGCAAATAATATTCTCCTCGGTCCTACACAAACTGATGTTGGGCTGTCTGTTTAGCCCATTATGCACCCCAATGTTTTCTATCACACTGTGGGGACTGTATTAAACTGGTTGATTTGACAGATAGACATACCTAGGTACAGACTTAAAATTTATGTGCGTTAAATGGCAAATCAACATTTTTGTGAGCCAATAACACCTGCTGATTCCATTGCTGTTACGGCAAATCGTTCTCGATAAAGGCATAGGTGGAATATAATCTCTAGATTGCAGGTGCCACCCTACTTCAGGAGAATGTTAGTAGACTCAGAAGTCATTTGAATTATACATGGTTTGAATTTGGCACACTACTTTCAACAGCCTCTACATAACATGGCTGGACATATTTGGGTGTAATGTGTAGATCATCAGAGGTACTAAATAATTATCCAATGGCTACAATACACAGGTATTGCTGGGGTGTACCAGGCCCATGCGAGGCACAAAGTTTTTACAACCAATGGTCCATGCCAAGACAAATTTCAAAGAAAACCAACGAAGTAGTATTTAACAATTCAAATATGGTACAGACTGGATTGGCAACATCAGTTGGTATCAATTCTTGTCCTCCTCCTCTCCATCAGACCCAGAATCTGACCCAAGTACAACAACCCAGAGAATGTTCAAATTGAGAACCTGTAACTCTTCTGACTCTTCAGCTCTCTGGAAAGGACTGATGTTGACGCTATGCGCAACCACAGCACATGTTCCCTTAATTTCATGATAGATGCGCTCCAGACTGAAGTTGAGTGTGGCCCGTTCAAGATCGTTATTGGAAGAGGTGGATATCACCATAACAAAGGCGTGCCAATCAAAAATCTTCCAAGTACAATTGGTATATCCACTGGCATCGTAGATGGGTACTATTAAGACAAAAGTGGTCAGTTCAATGATAGTAATAACATACAGACCAGCTTACCATCCTCATTGGTCATGCGATAAGTTGTAGATACAGAGGAGTTTCCACTCCCACTGCTCCTGTACAACGTTTGCAATCCTTTGCAATGTGCAGATCCAGATTTGTTGGCTGAAGTGATACCGATACGTTAATATACCATCGATATGCTAAAGTAAACTTACGCAATGGAATTGTTGAGAATCCAAGCCTGGAACTGGACATGGATACCACTAATTGTGGCTTGCAAAACATCATGGAAACAGTGCCAACCATGCGCTGGTATTCCTGACCGTGCAAAAAACCATAGACCAATTTTGTATTTGGCATTGATGAGTTATGCCCAGTAGGGACCAACAAGTTAGACTCAATGGCATATATGGGAGTGAGTGCAATGGTGGGTGCACTACCTACCATCAGCTGGCAGCAACTTTTACCATGCGAGTGAAAGGTCTGAACCTTGAGGGTCATGGGATCCACTCTGGCAAGGTTGACGTACTGAGATACTTGCACAAATCAAACAGCACTCAAGAGGATCCTAACAAAATGATTAAGCTTGTTTCAATGAGGGATCAAGAACAAACTCAATGTACTCGATATTCATGTCAGGGCAGATCCTCAACCAGTCACTAGCCTTAAAGAAATTGTTCACAGTTGACTCCCCCCCCCACACCACAAATTCTCCTACCCTGCCATGGAGACTATTTGTGAAGAGATGAAAAGTTCACAATAAGGATGATGTACACAAGATTGACAAGAGTTCCGGAAATGTAGTTGTTGGCCAACAAGGGGTCATGAAGAGCAGGATCGTTGATCTGACAGACTGCAGGTACAGCATAAGGATCCAGGGTCTGTTTCAGAACACCCTCCGCTTTAGAAGTGAACCCACGCCTCTTGGTTCGTAATGCCAAAGTGGGAGTGGTGGCATTCTGAGGGGCAGGCAGACTCATGTCTAATACACATTTATTAGGCCAACCGAGGTAAAGAAAGAGCAAGGATTGCACTCTGAGTGGCAAGACCCTCCCAAAGGCTTGGAGTTATTTGGCATAGGAGGGATACAAGTTGAACGAGGTGCTGGACCATCATACATCACAAGGGGGGTTACATGAGTTTTCATTGACATCACCTGGCCCACGTTTTGAATGAACAGAGCACGGCGTAATAGCATACCAGAAAATATACTTACCATTGCCTGTGGTGACCTGACACATCATGCAAATGGGAGTCCTGGGACCTTGAATGGCTGTAACACGTCAAAACCTCCAAAGAAGCTCCAAAAATGCACAGGGAGGAGGCCTACCCACTTGGCCGATCTCTTTGGTCTGGTTTTGGTCATTGGCCAAATCTTTAAAGCATAACAGTGAGTTCACGAAGTGAGGAGAGGCAAAATAGACTCAAGACCTTGGGCATGAAGTTGAAGGGGGGACGTCACAGAGGAGCTCACGAGTGTCTGCAACGCAGCCAGATTGGTGAGAAGTTGTTGCAAGACTTTTCTGATTTCAACATTGTGAGGATTACTAGACCGCAAATGGAAACTAAGTTAGCTCACCTGATGACATCATCAGACAGGCCTCTACACGGAAGAACATAGAGTCAAGATCTGTATGTTTCAAGGTGTGGGGATGTATGCAATATGGCCGATGGGGCTAAGACCTAATCTTGAGAGGTTGCAGAGGTGCACACATGAAACTGAGGACCAACTTACATAGTAGCAGGCATGTAAATCATTGGACATTTAGTGGAGGATTTCCAAAGTGATATGGAGAGGAGATACACATCATGGGTAGCATCGGCTTCATGAACAACCTTCGCAGGCTTGCCACCACTGAAGGAAAAATATTCATCAGCTTGTGTGGTCTCATACAAGAGAACTCCCAGGAATTACAAATTGTCCATGATAGGAGACGATTGGGACTCCACAGAAGCGTGCCTTTTACTATTCAAAGTGGTCATACACGTTTATCCGTAGTAGATGATCAGGCAACATACTGTTGAACAGGGGGCTTAGTCCCACTTGTGCATCCATTAGTCAGTACTATACTTTGGGAAGTCAGTAAACAGGATCAGAGGAAGGCCAGGTGGAGGGCATACGGGTGTTTGCCCCTAAGTCAATGGGCAATTATGTCATGAGTAAAGATAAAGTGGAAAGCTGTACATGCCTGTCGCTTTGGAGTTGAATGTGCTCAGTGATAGTTGCGGGCGACCTTGACAAGGATCAGGAACAATAACAATGATGGTGGAAATTACAATGGTGTACTGCAGCATGGCCATTTGGCAGGTGAACATACAAGAAAGCCTGTTGTTACGGGTACAGTGTCAACAAAACAAAGACATACAAGATGCAAAGACCCAAATTAGCGTGACTGGTGCATCCCCTTTTGGATGCACATGCCATGGGAGCACAAATTATCAGACAAGGGCATATGCACAGGACAAGCCAAGTGCAGGCCACCAGCATACTGAACCAAAAGGTAGGATATGCAGTCAGAGGTACAGAGTGAATGAGGAGCTCAAAAAATAGAGTGCTGAGACATGGCAGTGTAAACAAGCACAATTGACCAGGAAAAGTAATTGGAGCACTCCAAAAATGGGTTTTGGAGAAAGTTTTTGTCTCTTGGTATGGGTGTTTGAATTAAGCAACAGAAGATGAGCACAGAGGGAATCATGTACACAGACTGAACAACCATGTTCAATTACATTCAAGGATTAAAGAAAGCGTTCAATTATACTGGTGCAGGTAAGTTCAGGTCTTCAAGTTCTTACACCGAGAACGTACTTACTGACTAAAACAGGCACAGAAGTGGAAAAATGGATAGAAAGGAGGAGCAATATGCCAGCAGCACATAGCATCATGTTAGTGGATGTGAACACCAATGTAAGATTGAACTTTTTCATAAAGGACACCACTAACTATCACTTTATATCTGGCGCATAGTCTAAGGTGTTTAAGTTTGTGCGAAGCTCAGGCCCTTTCTTCAGCAGACTTGTATATGTTCAAGGAGGGGACAAGGTAGTGTTTAGAATGACAGGTATTCTTACCAATGCTGGGTTGGGACCTGCATTGTGCATTCAGATACACTCATCAACCTTGATGACGACTCATAGAATTTCAGGGAAGGATGTTATGACACTTGCGGGCTCTACAACATTTTCCAACGAGTGGGTATTTCTGGGTTAGGAAGCAAGCTATTTGACAACCAAGTCAGCAAGGTCATGGAGCTACACTCATTCATCAACTGTTCATGTGTGCAGATAGAACTGAGCCCCTGGTCTCCTCGCTACTATCAGGGGCTCTGTGAAATGACGTGCAGGAACCGCATTCTGACCTGCAGGAGAGACACCAAATGCTTTAGTCCTAGAGATATCCCAGAATTGCTGGATCCGTTCAGAGTCTTGAAGGAATTGGTTCAAAAGCTGGACGTAGTGTTCAAGGAGGAGAACTTCATGCTCTTTCAAACCATGGTCGTTGACAAGGACAGGTCCACTGTCAGGTGAGTTTTGAGATTGCAACAGGGGGCAAAAAGAAGCTCATTCCCTGCTAGATATGAAGTGTGCGAGCCAGACTCGTTTTGCATTGGTGATGTAGTAGAGATCCAGTTCATAGTTCTTGTAGTCCCACCCAAGAAAGCAAACAATGCAGGCAGCAACTTCTTTCTGATACTCCGTGGTCTGACAAAACTGGATGGCACTTTTACAGAGGTCAGCTGCCATTATGTGATTTGATGGAACGGATTATAAACATACATAGGATGCCAACCTAAGAGAGTTAAAAGAGGTGGACAAAAAACAATCTCAGGACATTGTACAGGTGAATGGCTTAAAAAGATGACTGACATACGATAGAGAAGATCTGGACATGCAAGATGTCAGGAAGAAGGTGGCAACCATAGATCTCATGGAAAACGCATCCAAAAGGTGTAGTTCTGAGGACATGGACATGCAGAAAGGTGATTGAGGGCCGGAATACTTACTTATCTAGAAGACTTAGATAAGAATACGACTAGCAGAGTGGTAATGCAGGGATGTTGAAAACCAGCAATGTTCTGTATTCATACTGTGTGGTTACAACGTTGTATGCACATTGGCAGCTTCTGATTTCATACTGCGTGACTTGCAGGGTAACTGTATCTAGCCAAAACAAAGGAAGTCCCATGCGTACAACGTTAAACTCCCTGAAAGAACCCAGCATCGAAAGCCCTGAGGGACATAAGAATAAGAAAAGATGCAGGCAGAAACTCACTGCACCAAGAGCTCCTTCACCACCCAAATGTCATGTTCTTGAATATCTATAGGATGTCCCATCTTGGTATGTTTGATCAGAAGCATATCCCCATGAAAGATACGTTGTGTGAGATCATAAACTGCACGATTGGTCAAGGCTACAATATTGTTGTGCTGCCAATAGATGGTGTAGAGATACAAGAGAGTCTTGCCAGTGATAGGATTGAGGGCAAAGGTGTAATGGTGACTTGTCAAGTCATCCACCCACATGCTACCAAAGTCTGCAGGCACCCAGGTGTCCACAGCAATGTCATCAATTGTAATAGGGTCCACCATGCCTAGATCAATTGGAACGTTTACACACTGCATAATGCTTGACTCTACAGCCATAAGTAAGCTGCAAATATATTTCTCATACGTCTAACAGGAGCATTACGAGACCATACTGATAGAGGACAGAGAGACTAACCGGGTATGAAACTAGGCTGCCCTGTGAGGTGCTCATGCAGATGACTAAAGCGGAGAAAACAAGTGAGACAGCGTTCTGAGACCTCAACGGCTTACCATGATGAGGGGTCACAGACTCCTTATGCCTGAACTGCACCACAAAATCCTCCATCACATGGATATCAAGCAGCTGGAGGCCTTGTACTCAACGTGCTCCGTCTGGTGAGCCAGTGTGGAGAAATACACCAAATCCCATATTGAAAAGCTAGTCAATCATTACTTGTGTAAGACTGTCTAGATGAGAACGCTGCGGTTACTGAACAATCTTAGAAATACCCAGGGAATTCTGGCAATTACTCAATGTCTGCAGCAGTGCCATTTGTGGGACTGTAGCACTCGCAGTGACGTTACCAAAGTCAAGTTGACAGTGGAATCCAAAGAACTCGAACGTAATAGTTCCACAGGGCCAATCTGAAGAGATGTTAGCATATCTAGAAAATGAGGGATATCACATCCAAGCAGAGAATCAGGACCAATGGCACCGGGACATGGTCACAAAATATAACACATGCTCAAAAAACAACAAAGTAATCAAGGTCGCCAAAACGCAGTCAACAAACATTCTTGGGACCATTCTAGACATCACATCGACATCAAAAGCAAACATAATTACAGCAGAGAAGCTTTATTTGTTCTATCCAGACCTCACCAGCCAGGGAGTCGCAGTGACACCTATAGAACCAAAGGAGATGGCAATGAAAGAAGCACATGAAGAGGTAAATAT
>JAGGAR010008119.1:0-21772 GCA_017657315.1 Termitomyces sp. K1Ag
AATACATAGTGAGTATCTTGATCAATACTTCTGCGGCGTTATTCTGACTGGGTCTGGATTGAGCTTAATCTTGAGTTCCTCTTTGAACGCCTCGATCCATGGAAGCGCAGCAATATCCAGAGAACGTGGGACAGTCCTCTGTAACGGTCCAGATGTGCCATAATAGCCCTCATCGAACTTCATTCTGTATCTCTCGGCGTCTTCCTTGTTGTGAGTGAAAGTTTCTGACTATTTTCAGTGTGACGTTAAGATGTATTATCGGTAGAAACGACTGCTGATATTACCTTTCGAAAATAAGGCAGCAAATTGTTCCAGGTCCACTCCTCTGCTCCAAGCTTTGCGATATCTACGCTTGTATTAGTGCACTGGTCATCGATTTTTGAGATCTTTAACAACTCGCCATCATATTTGACTGACAGAGCACTATGAGAAAGACTATCATGAGCGTAGACCAAAATTCCGACTAGGATCAAGCACACCAATTTGCGAACATCAGATTGAGCTTTTGCACGATTCAGCGTTCAACTGAGTACAAAATAAATACAAACGCGCACCAGGCTCATACCACCGAGGCCCTTTCCCCTTTAGAAAGCGTCAGAAAATGAGCATGAAAATCGAGAAGATGAAGCTACCTTGGAAGGGGAATTTGTCGCCCATCAAGATTCTCTTGAGGTTTGCTGAAAAGGGACCAGTCAATGGATGGTTTGCCTAGATTCTCATATGATTTAGCTAGATGGAATGGTCAATATATACAAGTCAAATGCGACAGGTACACTAACCTGGTGTGTCAATGGCGTCGTCATGAAAGTTATCGCCGCCTGCCTTGATGATAGTTACGCTGACAGAGGGGTCCTCAGAGAGACGAACTGCCAAAGCTGTTCCAGTAAGGCCGCCACCAACAATTATATAGTCAGAAGAGAGCATGGTTGTTGCCAGGTACACAGATTATCAAAGGATTGATGCTTGACTGCTAGTTATGGTCAGGCTAGTCGACATGGCCTGATGGGGCTTGATCATCTGACTGGCTTCCTCTTTGTCAACGCTGAACTCACTGTCAAAAGTGTGGCTCATGTGTCCACCTCGACATCACAATTTGATTGATGTACAAAACTATCATATTACCCCCGGTTTACCAAGTTAGTAAGCTTAGAATACATTAAATCCCACATACTGCCGATAAACATTCAATATCAAGCGCTTTTAAGACGTGAAAATATAAGGGTTCGGAGACATCGGGCCTGGGGCCGTGCACGTGGTATTGCTGATGTCATGCATCATCGGCATTGTCCGATCAGTAGTAACCGCTGTCCATCAAAGTGATCAATACTTCCCGCTCAGGGTAGCTATCCATGTTGGTGCATTGCTATTTGGATAGGTATCCAGATAGCTGTCTTCACGTGCCATTGCTATCCACATGTGACCAGTAAGATCCAGACTGGTGGATAGCAGCGCATGCTGCTTTCTCAAGCAATGGTTTCCCATCCCATGCCCTTGCTTGCTATCCATTGTTTACTACCACCATACTTGTCTGTTGAGTCTGTTGTAACATTCCGTATACTGATTATACAGTCTTTTTGCTTTGAGTATCAGAATAGTATAAATACATCTCTTCCATCTCCCACTTGCTTATATGTTCATCACACCTGAGCACTTTTTGTCATAGTCATGTCTTCTGTCTCACTTGCAACAGGGACTCCTTCACGACAACAATGACAGGATTGAGCATTATCCATGGTGTCTTCTTATGCTCCAATCCATGTAACATCTACACTAATAAACTGAAAACTTTCTGCTTCGACAGTGAGGTCGCTTTGGCCCTCTCGCCAAAGGGAGATGTACAAGTCCTCAATGCTCTGGTCCAATACTTCCTTCCTCAGGGTCAACCTGCACCTCAGGCAGATGTTGCATACTTAGTCACAGGAAAGTTGATTTCTGTTTGTCAAGGAATGACTCTTGGGAATATTCCCTCCGAGGAAATTCAAAACTTTGACATCCTCGTTGATGCTTTCAAAGTCAGACATCTCATGTCCTCTTCACAAATTGATTCTCACCGAACGAACCAGATGGATCAACTTCAGTCACAGGACCCCATCTGTGGACCTGTTGTCACCTTTGCTGGTCAGGTATGTCAATGTCATCGCTGCTACTTAAACATGTCTCATCATGTCAACATCTAGACAGGCAAGAAGATCAGCAATGAGGAGTTTTACATGGAGGTCATTCAATATGGCTTTGGAACTAACCAGAGCACAGGTCATCATGTCTTCTTCCCATCAAACAATCTCCACTTTCAGAACAAACTAGCTGCTCCCTGAGGCGGAACTCAGCTGTCTGTCACAGGCATTATATCAGGTGAAGGTGAATCCTGCACAGATGGTGTCCCCTTCAAGAACATTCCCATTGTACTTCAAGAAATTGCCTATCTTTCAGGAGGACAGCTTCCACACTCAACAATCAAAGGTGACATCATATTTTCCACATTGTATTGTCCCTGACATTGTCACAATTTACAGGAAAGGCTAGCTCCAAGTGGTCAAAAACCATCCACTCCCAATGCGAACATTTTCAGCCCTCATTCACTTCTGCTATTGAAGGCCCCTCTCATAAGCACCCACTTGATAGTGATCACGATGATGATCATAGGTCCTCATCATTGATTTTACAATGTCATCTACTGTATCTTATCCCAATGTTCTACCCAGTCTCCCTTCTCTTTCTCATTCAGCAACTGCTCTCACCGGATGTCAACTGGTGGTCTACATGGCACCATAGCATGCATTGTTCAACATGGCAACCCCCTACATGGAATTGATGCTGCACATTCTGCAATGCTCTTCTGCTCCAGGGTGAAGGAGATGCCTTTTGCTGTAACAAAGGAACCAAGATCACACCTCCTTTGCCCCCTCTACCACACCAAATATTGTTTCTGAGCACCCAACCATGTGTCAATGCATTATCACAGCACTTGAATAACCTCTTTGCTTTCACTGCTATAGGAGCCACCCATGGCTTTCAACATTTTGACACTGGTTACACAAGCGTTGCTATCACAGGTCAAATGTATCACCATGTCTTGGATGTCACTATGCCGAATCATTCCATGCATTGGTTTCTATATGATGAACGAGAACATACTACACATGGAAATGAATGGAGAGTCCTCACTGAATGGATAGATCTTGTTCGAAGTGACCTCAAGGACCAGAATCCATATGTTGACCACCTTTGCCACTTTGTGACATCTTGGATAGGAGATGAAGAATTGACCCGTGCTCTTGAGCTTCCTGAAACATCAGCACATGGAGACTTTGCTGCCCTTCTTTATTCAGACAATTTTTCCACTGTTGATCCCTGAAAGATACTCATATGGCACAAGAAAAATGCCGATCCTTCATTTGTGCCCATTTTCAGTCATCATTATGAGCCTCTTCAATACCCACTTCTGTTCCCCCATGGAACTCCTGGATGGGGATTAGTCACAAATGATGGAGATGGGCATCTTTCAAACAATCTCAATCTTACACAGTGTGAATGGTACAAAGGCCTTCTACTCACAGATGATCGATTTCAAAAGTTTCCTCACATGTGAAATCAGTCGTTGCTACTGTGGTAACCAATGCATTTATGGCTTTCCTCATCCAATCACTCCTGTCACATTCATCAATGATGATGGACATGTCCAATTTTGCCAACACACTGAAGATGACAGGTGGATAGCATCTAATATCTGGGAACTCACAGATCAACTTGACTGCCACATTTATGTCCATGTCATCTTCACCATCTCTGTCTTCATGTATCTCTATAAATATCTCTTCAAGGGACCTGACCACACTCTCTTTCACATTTTCAACTCACACAATCCTCATGACTCAGACTATATTGACAAGATCACAGACTATGTCAATGCTAGATACCTCAGTGCACATGAAGCTGTGTGGCGTATTTTTGGCTTCAACATTACATGTAAACAACCAGCAGTCAAAACTCTCAGCATACATCTTCCTGGTCAAAACCTGCCTCACTTTGCTGAAGATGGCTCCACAGCATCTTCTCTCATTTTGTTACTTTGACAGACCCCATCATCCCTTATGTGATGACATGATGTACATCAAATACAATGAGAACTTTGTGTTCTATACTTACCATGCCCCTACTTCTTTAGCCAATGACAAATACCTTGAAGAACCTATTTATGGATCCAAGCAATACAAGATATGGTCATGCAGAAGTCAGCATGCTGTTGCGTGAATCAAGACTGTCTCACCCACTCTTGGAGAGCTTTTCTACCTACAATGTCTTCTTACCCATCGGCCTGCATGATCTTTCAATGATTTATGTACATTTCCCAACATCACCTTTCCATCATATCATCAAGCAGCTGTCCATATGGACCTCTTCCAAGATGCTGAAGAAGGCTTCTATGCTTTATAAGAAGCCGTCGATGCTTTTGTTCCACTGAGTCAACTATGTTTTCTCTTTTCATGAATCATTATGGAAGGTTATCCTGCATGTGTGTTGTGGGACTACTTCAAAGACATCCTGTGTCTAGACTTTGTCCACTCTTTGCATTCTCTTGAACAGGGCACTGACCGTACTCTAGAGAATATTGCTGTTTTAGTCGGGGACAGCAGCCACAAACTAGAAGACTTCACATTACCTCTGCCTCAACACCGCTCACCTGAACTAGTGTTTGAACTTGAAGCTTTTGCTTCTCGACAACTTGAGCTTTATGACACAGCTATGGCAATGGTGTCTACAATGAATTTGGAGCAGCATCATGTCTTTGACCATATATATAACGCTATTACTGATCATTGTTCACATGTGTCCTCTCCTTTCTTCATTGCAGGCAGACCAGGTAGAGGAAAATCCTACGTCATTGATGCTCTTGCAACCTGTCTTTGAAGTGAAGGCAGAGTTGTCCTAATTGTCAGCACAAGTGCTCTTGCAGCATCTCTGCATGAAAGGGGTCAAACTGCTCACAGTCTATTTCGTATTCCAGTGACAGATGTACATATCATTGTCTTCACTCTTTCAGACTATCTCACACTCATTCAGTACAACTCCAACGTGGAATCCCTCATTTGCCCTCATACACATCATGTGGACCTCATCAGCACATCATCTTTGCTAATATGGGAGAAGTTATCTGCTGCAGATATATCCACCTTTGAGAGGGTCAACAACGTTTGTCACCTCATTTGGAGAACTGATCGACCTTTTGGCAATATTCCCTTCATTGGTCCCGGAGACTTCCATCAAGTTGCTCCAGTTGTCAAAGGTGTCGGTCCCTACTGCTTCCCTTCTTGCTTCTGTTAAGTCATCATTTTTGTGGCCAATGTTCCACACATTCGAACTCGCATATCCTCATTAATCTGCTCTGGATCTGGATTACACTGCATTTGTTGACATCATCAGCAAGGACTATCAACATTCTAAGGCAAACCTATCAATGGTTGAACATGTTTGTACCCTCAATGATTCCATTCCCTTCCTCTACCCACCCCACATACTACACAACCCTATGGCATGTCTCACCTGTGCCTTCTTGAGCCCTTGAAACTCTTTTGTAGATGAGTTCAACTCCCTCATTCTCGATAAAATTCCCAGTGCTACATGTACATGTGTGCTCTACCTTACCTGCATGGCTTGACGCCATACATCTAGGAGCTTATTTTAGTGCAGACTTTCTCCAAGAGAACGACAAAGATGAACTCGACAGCTCTCACATCATACCTGATTACCTCGCTTTACTGCATCACAATGGCATCCCTCCACACACCCTCAACCTCAAGGTTGGCTGCATCTGTTCTCTCATGCAGAACATGTCAATGCAGAAGGGGCTTGTTAAAAATGCTTGAGTGATTGTTGTCAACTTAGGCCACCACTACATTCAAGTCCATGTCATTAAGAACAGAACAGGTTGCCTCAGCAAAGAGCAATGCATACCACAAATTAAGTTCACATTTTCCCCCTCCCACTCCAGTTGGACCATTGCCTGCCTCCAATATCCCCTTTGTCTCGCTTATGCTACAAAATTCAATGGCTGTGTTGGTTTAACGTTGGATGCATCTGTGCTTGATCTTTGAACGGATGTGTTTGCCCATGGACAACTGTACACTGCTTTATCTCGCATCAGACGCTGGTCTGACACTTGGATCTTACTTGACAAGGTTGCAGAAGATGATATGGTTGTTAACGTTGTCTACAGACAGCTACTTTTGTAACTACATAGGGGACACTTTCATCACACCCACATATGTCACAGTGTGATTCTCCCTATAGCATCTGTCTCTTCGCCTTCCCTGCACTCTTCACACATTGGCAACGGTTGTTTTTCCTTCTTATGCACTCCACTCATACCACACATGTTTCATTACCCTCACATATTCCCAAATTGCCAGGCCATAATTCAAATTGTGTTTGTCATGGTCTCATCACAAACTTTCCCATGTCTCCTCAGTCTAACCAGTTTTTCTCCCCAGTGCAAGCGCAGCCATTATTGCTGCTTTCTCAAGCAATGGTTTCCCATCCCATGCCCTTGCTTGCTATCCATTGTTTACTACCACCACACTTGTCTCTTGAGTCTCTTGTAATATTCCATATACTGATTATACAGTCTTTTTGCTTTGAGTATATTCTGATATTGTCATCTACATATACTATAGACATCTTCCACTAAATGTGGCAGCTCCACCTGCCTTTTTTGTCACATTACCATTGACATTCATTCATTTCTTCTTTACTGTGGCCTCTTTTGCATAATCTACATCCTTTAATACCTTTCACAATGTGTCATTGTTCTCCATCAGGTCTTCCTTTCAAAAAAAACCAGTTTTCATAAGACTTCTGAAGAAGGTAACTAAGTTCTAGAACATTCTACAACAGTCAGACATTTTCTGGTCCAGTGACATTGACACCTGGTTTTCCTGTCTTCCTCTGCAACATTCACCATGGGAGGATGATCTTTCATATTGGGACTGATTCTGTGCACCAATCATCGTCACCTCTTCATGGAGAAACCAAAAACTGTCACTTTTGATGGTGATATTCTTCTTGGCAATGATGATGACAGCAATCCTCAATTTGCCTTGGCTCTCATTCAATACTTCATTCCTCAGGGCCAGGCTGAACCTCAGGACAATGTCATGTACTTTGTTGGGGGAAAACTAGGACCAATTCAGAACTCAACTTTTGTTGGCTCAGATTTCTGTGTTGATGACTATGACATGATCATTGATGCATTCTTGGTGATATCCATATATCATTCACATCGCTATCCCAGTCACTAATGATATTTCTTAGCTTCGTCCGGTAGCAGATTGTTCTAATCCCTTGCAACCCATTGTCACAATCTCTGGACAGCCTGGCCAAAAGTTGTCACATCAGCCAATACACGCTCAGAACAAAACGCATCACTGCACATGATGTCCATTATCCTACAGACAACAATTGCTTCACTCATGTTGGAGTGCCCTGGAGTACATCTTTTGTTGCTATCACTGGTTCTATTTGTGGCAAAAGTCATCCTATTGATGATGATTGCGCCTTCAAATGTATTCCTATTCATGTTTCCAACATTGCCTTCCTTTCTAGTGAGACACAGACCAGCCCGTTGCCCATCAAAGGTATGCTTGCTTCATCATCAACCAAAAAAATCACTGACATTTGCTTAGGAAAGCAATTGTGATGGTGTGGCAAGCTGAGACATGGGGATGGTGTGGCCAATCATTCATCATCATCAAATGTTCTCTCTCCCATCAAAACTGTTGACAAAATGTGCAATTCAGCTCCTCTGACTCCCAAACATGAGCATGCATTTTTAGGAGACCTTGCTGATGACAACAAAGATGAACCCCTGCAAAAAGAAAGAGAAAGACAAAGGCTGACAAATGACGGAATTTTTCACTTTCTCTGTATTACCACTTTACTCTGTATTCTTACTTTGTCTTCTTCATCATATCTACTTTTATGATTTCAACAACATATGATATGTTTTGTTGACCATCAATGTCAACTATAATCATTATCTTTGCACTTGAACTCTCAGATGCACCATCCCAAGTTTCTCATCACAGCTGGTGGGATGTGTTTCAACAGTCAATATCAAGGCACCATCGATGGCAACCTCCAACCTGGAATCACCACTGTAGTCATTGTTATACCCTCCTCTTGAAAGGAGAATTGTCATCATTGTGCTGAAATAATGGTCTTTCAATCCCTTCTGGCTTACCAGACCTGCCTGTCCATATTTTTTACATATCTCAAGAGCAAAATGCTTCATCACTTTCTAGGAGGTTGAACAACCTCTTCTGCTTCACTGCCATTAGAGCATTGGAAGGATTTCAGAAATATAGGACAGGAATTGGTAGTGTTGCAGTCACAGGCAGAATCTACCATTGAATGCTTGATGTCACAAGTCCTAATCATTCACTCCATTGGTTCCTCTACAATGAATCTGAACGACAAATACACAGCTCTCAATGGCAGGTTCCATTACAGTGGACCAATGCAGTGCACAACAACCTCACAATACACAATCCATACATTGGTCATATCCATGCTTTTGCTCCAACTTGGGAGCATAATCCTGAAACTATGGTGGCACTTGAATTGGGTGATTTTGCTCCATCTGGAGACTTTGCTGCAGTGATACACACCACCAATTCTACATTGATCCACCCACAATGTATCCTCATTTGGCATCAATCTGACCATGAACCTTCGTTCATTCCTATTTTCAGTAAACACTATGAACCTCTTCAGTATTCTTTGCTTTTCCCTCATGGAACTCCTGGCTGGGGTCTTGATGAAGATGACAGTGGGCATTACCTCCCCAACGGAGGTCCAACTCTAAGGCAGCATTGCAAACAACTTCTTTTGACAGAAGACCGGTTCCTTACATTTGGTTGCCTGGCATCAGAATACCTCTGTGACATGTACTCCAGGATCGAAGAAGAACATCTTCAATTCATTCTCCATGGTCGTATTGCTCATGCGCAGGAAGCAAACCCTGAATTCAAGATTGGTAAAGATAACATTGACATCTGCCTTCCCTCAACCTTCATTGGGTCGAGGGAATGGAAGTCCAACAAAGCCGCTGATGGTCTTGTCTTGCCTTGGCTAAGGAATATGGGCCTCCATCATTTTTCATCATTATGACTTGCAATGCTGAATGGCCTGAGATTACTGAACGTCTTTGCCCTGGCCAAACCGCATATGACATTCCCATCATTGTTGCACATGTGTTTAAACAACATCTACAATGCCTTCTTCTTCTTCTTTGACAGAAGTTTGGGGATGTCATTTATATGATTCAAGTCATTGAGTTTCAAAAAAGGGGTTTTCCTCATGCACACATCATCATCAAGGTCTGCTGTTTTGTCTTGCAATGGTACTTACTCATTCTCAAAATGTCAGGTCCATCTGGAGCTTCCAAAAGAAAAAATTGACTGCATCATCAAGGCTGAGCTTCTGACTGATAACAACTGCCTATGCAAGAAAATCAAAAAATACATGACCCATAGCCATAACCATCTTACACGGGAATACAGCCATTGAGCAAAAGATGGCCAGTGCATCTATGGCTTCCCACATCCTATCACTCCTTCCACTTGGATTGATGACAATGGCTGTGTCCACT
This sequence comes from Termitomyces sp. K1Ag, assembly GCA_017657315.1. Lineage (NCBI taxonomy): Eukaryota > Fungi > Basidiomycota > Agaricomycetes > Agaricales > Lyophyllaceae > Termitomyces > Termitomyces sp. K1Ag. Next base: position 9,647 of record JAGGAR010008119.1, read on the forward strand.
ACCATTGCTGAACTGACAATGATTGTTGGATTGCATCTCATATTCCCACTCTCATTGATGAACTTGATTGTCACATTCATGTTGATGTTGTCTTCACCATTGACATTTTCATGTACTTATACAAGTACCTCTTTAAGGGTCTGGACCATGCCCTCTTTCAGGTTCACGCCCATAGCATGCATGATGAGAACAGCTCCAACAAAGTCAACAAAATTGCTGATTATGTCAGAGGCCACTATCTGTAGTCTGTTTATCTGTCCATCTTTTGGGTGAAAACATTCCTCGCTTTGGTACAGATGGCTCCTCTCCTTCTTCATCAACTCTGATCCAATACTTTCACCAACCTTGCCATCCTTCATTTGCAAAGATTACCTACACCTCATATTTTCAAGAATACATCTGATATAAAATTCACTTGACATCTCTCATTGCAGATGACAACTTTCTTGAAGAGTGTCTACCTCATACTGATGCACGCTATGTCATCCGCAAATGCACCCAACATGTAAAGATTGCCTGTCTTCAGATGGTCCGCTTATCTGAAGGAGAACGCTTCTATCTTTGTTGCTTATTAACGTATTGATCTGCACTGTTATTTGAGGATCTCCACATATTTGTCAATCTTGTCACAACTGAGCCTATGATCTTTCCTACATTCCAAGAAGCCACTGTTTACATGAGTCTCTTTGTTGACCATGATGAGGGATACTATGCTCTTTGTGAAGCTGTTGAGTCTTTCCAGCTTCCAAATCAATTACGCTTTCTCTTTTTCTGCATCATTCTTGAGGTTTATCCTGCACGCCACCTTTGGAACACATTTCACAATGACCTCACCCTTAATGTCTTTCATTGCGTTCACTCTCATGAATGCGCATTGAAGACCATGGAAAATCACTCAACAACTTTGGCCTGCCCTCTCCAATTCTGCGTTCTCCTGAAATCATTGTTGAACTTGATGAACTTGCTCAATGTGCAGAAGAGATGCTGAGGCAGATGAATTTTGAACAGGCAAATATATATTGGACCCTGTATAATGCTGTCACCAATCACTGCGTTCATCCCAGGACTCATATTTCCCCTTACTTCATTGAGGGAAAACCTGGCCGCAGTAAGACATTCATTGTTGATGCACTATGCTGTAAACTGTGCAGCAAGGGAAGGATTGTCCTCATTGTTGGCACAAGCGCCCTTGCAGCTTCTCTTCATGACCATGGTTGCACTGCCCACAGCCTCTTTGGTATACCTTTAACAGAAGTAAGTACAATTCTGCAACTGGGACCTTCAAGTATTAGCTCACCACTGGGTTCAAGGACGCTATGGCTTTGATATCAAACATTCATCCCTTCACCCACCATGCAGACTTGCTCCATGCAGCTGCTCTCATAGTTTGGGAAGAACTTGCTGGTGCTCATGGTGCCACCATGGAGTGCTCCCACAACCTTCTCTGCTTTATTACATGATGTCATTGTCCATTTGGTGGTATTCCTTTCATTGTCTTGGGTGCCTTCTGACAAGTAGCACCAGTCATCAAAGGAACGGGTCCTACCATGACACTACTTGCTTCTGTCAAATCTTCCTTCCTGTGGTCTCACTTTGAGATTCTTTCTCTCCATCACCCACATCACTCTCAGAGAGATCCTGACTATACCACTTTTGATCTTGCATAATATCATGCTCAGTTCTTGTAACAACAATGTGTTATATTTGAATGGCAACAATCAAATAGATCCATGTGATAGGTACAGAAGTCAATAATCATCAAAGATTGACCTCTTCCTCAGTGCCCAGGTGTAAATACATCAGCTGATAAATGAATCTTGCCTCACCTTCCATTGAATCAATCCTTTTCATAGTTAAGACAGTCTCAACAAAGTCAGTACCTGGTTGTCAAGCAGGGTGAGATTTGAGAGATGTGAATGAAAGAGAAACACATACATGATATAAGTAACTCAATGTTTTTGTGAATGCCTCAATGCTGAATGAGGGACAATGGAGACAAATCACACAAAAGAGTTTGAGGATCTTAATGGACACTGCAAGTGATAGATAGATTGGAGAATTGCCTAGAAAACTGGCCTGGACAGTGCAACTGTGACAGAAGTATTGTTGGTATGACAGATGTTGACAGAATCTACCAAGGTGTAGAGATCAATTGCTGGAATATCCCCAAGAATATCTGACACAGGTGGTGGAGGATCTGATGGCAAGGCAGGCTCATGGAGGGATCCTGGTGCAGATGGAGTGGGAGTGGGTTGAGGTCCTGATGTCAAACTCAATTTGGTGTGTCAAGCCAGGTAGGCCTCAGTCATATCATCTAGTACAAGCTGCCAATTGTGTTGAAATCACTTGTGACAAAGCTTTCAGGTTTGATGGTCAGTGCAGTGTCATGTTCCTACCCATCTGGAAGAGAGTTGACAAAATCTATTGTGAGAGATGAACAATAACATACCTGCTTGTTACAATGTCTCATAAGTCATGAATTATATCCTGCATATCCTCTGCACCTTGCATCTTGGGGCCCAGCAACATTGCTAATAACATCCTCCCAATTATTATTGATGGGTGGCATGGTACATTGCCAAGGTCTTGGGATGAGTTAACTGTGTTGTTGTTTAGTATTTGGATCAATAACTAGCTCAATCCTATACAACATCATAGTATTGAAAGATCAAAAGTCTTGTGTAAGTGATAGATGATGTATGTAACAATTGTGAGATTTGTGTTGTTCACAGGCAAGAGCCTGTGTTGACAGGACTCTGGGTTGATTGTGGGTGGCATTAGACGCATGGAAATAGTTGACAGAGCACAAGACACCCTTCAGACAGTTGCTCTTCCTTGTTGTCATTCAGAATAGAGCATGATTGTGGTTCAAATGAGTATATAATAATCTAAAAAAGCTAAAGATTATGAGCAATGTTGGAAACAGGGCAGAAATGGTTCAGCAGACAATGATCAGTGTGACTCAGAACACAAGAAATGAACAATGATTGGCAGGATGGCAGAACAATGAGCAGTGGGGTATGCAATAGCAAGGGAAGGGTGAGAATAGTGGAGTACTGGGGCAGCTTGAGGCAGACAGTTGATCAACTGGACAATAAGCAAGAGGGAGATCACATGAGAGGGTGGGGCAGAGCAACAAGTAGGGGGTATTGATTGCTGTGATGCAGCAGTCACCAGGGGCATGGAGGCAATGAGTGAGAGGTATTGATTGCTGTGATGGACAGTGGTTACTACTGATTGGACAATGCCAATGATGCATGACATCAACAATACCACATGCATGGCCCGAGGCCTGACATCTCCAAACCCTTATATTTTCATGCCTTAAAAGTGCTTGATATTGAATGTTTATTAGCAGTATGTGGGATTTAATGTATTCTAAGCTTACTAACTTGGTAAACTGGGGGTAATATGACAGTTTTGTACATCAATCAAATTGTGATGATGAGGTGCATGTGTCATGTCTATCCATGAGTTATGTCCCAAACAGGACATAACTCACATAACATGTACAGCCACCACCCAATCTAGAAATGTACCCCTATCCAGGTGCACTTTCAACACTGCTGTGCATGTTTTTGAGGTTGATCTACAACCTAATTCAAGGCTCATCCTTGGTAAATCCTGCTCAGTGCCTCTCAACAATACAGCTGCATGTTGCAAGAAAAAGTATCAAGATACCTACTCTTTATTGAGTCATGCAATGGTAACATACATGATTGAGTTTATTGTTAACCCACCTCTGAGTTTTGCTGTGCTTCATCATCACTCTGACATTGCCAATAGATTCAGTCTGTCAGGTCAGAACAACTGAAGAGCAATGACTGATGAATGACAACTGATGAGCCTACTCAAGACATGTGTAATGAGAAGTGTTGATCAAGTTCTTGTTCTCTCTGCAGGGGATTTCAGGATGGGTCTTCGGATTATGGCTTATGCATAGTGGTCTCTATATTTGAAGGTGGAAAGGATCATGAAGAAGCATTCTGAATAACTAATGTGCAGCTTGCTGAGCTCATAGGTACCCACTTGCAGACACATACAAAGGGTCAGGAACAAGTCAGGGAGATGAACTCAATACATGAAAATATTACCACAAAGCAGGTAGAAACACCTCATAGTTGAGGAACAAAGAAGAGAAATAGATTATTGAATGAGGTTAAATTGGATGATGTAGCAAACAACACTGACAGCCCTTCAGAAATTCAAAACAAATGGGTAAAAAGACAGAAAACAAATCAATGACTTGATATTGAATGAAAGCATTGGCAACATATGACAACAAACAGGACATTTACCAGTCAACCATATAACTATTCTAAAGTAAGCTTCTATATCTGTACAAGACAAGACATAACATGTGAGCTCATGGCCACATCTACTATAGTTCATTTCATGTTCTGCTTCATGCTATCTGAACTATAACTACATCTTTGTGGACTCCTTATACTCTCTTGGAAACTGGTGATGAGTTGCTGTTGGTGCTGGACACGTATTTTTTCATTTTTCTTGACATTTCACTACTATTAGATGTGATGTGCCTGTCATGTGACCACACATGTGACTTTCATGTGATTGGCTGACAGGCTTTTCTTGCTGACTGATTTTTTGGAGCTTGGGTTGGACTTGCACTGGAGCTATAGATATTTTAAGTGCTCGCTCCACTTGTCTATTATGTTTTATGGAGCGCTTTCCTTATGGGATATGCCCAACTCCACAGCATTTTAGGTATATATCCAAAACCTTTTATTCAGTTCCATCGTGCCAACACACTCCAGTTTTGCTGACTCAAACCATTCAACTTACAAGTACTCTGACAGTTCCCGATCAACCTTTATCTCAATCACATACTAAACACAGAATGGCCAACAAACTTAATGTAAACTGCATGCCGATGTGTGGACACACCACTGCACTGAGATGGAATGAGGGCAAGCCCCATGAGCTCCCCTATTACTTCAAAGAGTTGGAGTATTTGTTTCATGATTGTAACATAACAGAGGACGTGCAAAAGAAGGATTTTGCTGCGCGCTATGTGACTTACGATACCGCAGAACTTTGGATGGGTCTTGAAGAATACAGAGGTTTGTTCACGCCGCCCACTACTGCCAACACTCCTGTGCCCCAACAGCGCTGCTACACTTACGACGAGTGGAAAGCGGCAATCATTCAACTTTATCCTGGTGCAGAGGAAGAGGCAAAGTGAAACTTGAACGATCTTGAGCGACACATCAGCAATACATTTATTTGAGGTATCACGACATACGGATAATTATCCAACTATTACTGCATGCTCCAACAGATTACGAAATGGTTAATGGACCATAACCAAATTGCTACAAGTGAAGCAAATCACAAGTTCCAAAAAGGCTTTCAAACAAGCCTTTGAACCAAAATCATTTGCCGACTCAAGATCTTGATACCTAACCACCATCCCAATGAACCTTATGATGTTTTGCAAGCATACAAAGCTGGAAAATTGATACTACATAATACCAATACAGTGACATCACAGACAATGGTGCCAAAACCACATCTTGGTGGCATGCTGCCAGCACCAGACCTTTCTAACAAAGCCTCGCCAGCACTACTGCAAGCGCAACAGCGCACACAACCAGTAGCCTCTGGAGGCAGCAGTGGCGGCTTTGTAAAGAAAGAAGAAATCAGCAACATTGTTAATACAGCCATAACCTCCATGATTGATTGACTTAGCGCTACCCTTGCTGCTGGATCATCAGCAGCGGCCTGACCAAACTGACCACCTTTGCCCAACAGCTGCCATTTCTGTGGTGGTCTTGGTCATACTATGGTTTATGAGCACTGCAACGGTTTAGAAGGATACATCTTACACAGGAAATGCAGGCGCAACACTAAAAACAAAGTTATATTACTGACCGGTGCCTGGATCCCCTTCTATAATGACAAGACTCTCTATAAAGAGCACATCAATGAGCAGCATTGCCTTCACCCTGGCAACATTGTGACTGGCAATCTTAATGCCAATACTAATGCCAGCACTGAGCCAGTCCAACAAGCGACCATTCAGACTATGCTCTTCAAGTCAGTAATGCCTGTGCAATCAACCAGTAGTGTTCCACAGCTGCCATTAGATGGCCAAGCATATCACAATCTTCAGCAGCAATTTGATGCCCTGCACAAGCAATATATATAGGATCAGCTTGAACTTCAAGAATTTTGCAAGTGCCAAATCACCAAGGGGGTTAACGTCCTGAAGGCAAAGCAGCTGCTAGCTGATTATTGCCCCATGCAACCGAATGCCAAAGCAGGCCCTAGCAATCCATTGTCAATGCAACCAATTCAGCCTAAAACCACCCAAACCCCACCTATAAACCCAAATACTGATGATGATGATACGGAGCCACAGAAGAAGAAAGTGAAAGGAAAAGCACCAATGAAACCCACAGTTGAAGATGAACCCGAATCAGATACAGCGCCAAACGCTGACCCACTACACCCCTTTGTGGGTATCTTGCCACATCATTACGTGCTGCCTGTTGACAAAATTATTGGTAAGCCTGACAAAAAGAAAGATGGCCAATACCGTAACGAAGCACCCATCGTCTTGATTGATTGAATGACCAAAGTATTTAGCAAACTCCTTGACACTAAAGTTACCATGACCATTGGAGAGGTTCTGAGCATTGCGCCCAATGTGCGAAACCTAGTCTGCCAGTCAGTAACCCAGAAGCACATGCTAGCATCAATGTCAGTGACAATAGAGGAGATGGATGATAGAACAAGCAACATGCTATTCACATCAACAGCGCCAGCGGCTGCAGTGCAACAATCTGAATTTATTTTCCCGCCAAATTGCTTTGAAGTGGAAATGAAATTAGACACTAATACTGCAAGTGACCCATATCTTACCTACCTAAAGCAATTACCAGAAGGCGAAATACCCAAAAACTTCATTGTAGCGCATGAATCAGACATGCTGTGCTCCATCAAAGTCATGGTGGATGGACAAATTAATGTCGAATGCATTTTGGACAGCGGCTCACAAATAATTTCTATGTCAGAAGAAAATCGCTAACAAAATTGGTTTAACTTATGACCTGGGGATAATACTGCACATGCAGAGGATGAACGGAACCATTGACTGCTCTCTTGGCCTAGCATGCAATGTCCCTTGCCTGTTCCATGATGTAGTCTTATACTTGCAAATTCACATCATTCGCCATCCTGCCTACAATATCTTACTTGGCAAACCGTTTGATGTCCTCACAAAAAGCGTCATTGCTACTATTGACAAAGGAACAACGCTTTTAACAATGACCAACCTGAACACTAAAACTTGTTGAACTATGTCTACCTATGAGTGTGGCACACTCAGACCGACACCGCTACCATCCTCATTCCAACCGATTGGTCACCCAACGTGACTTACCCTTTTTCGCCCTGCATTGATGACGCTCAAATACAACCATCGGACAGGTAGTGTTAAAGTTGTTCAGTATGCCCTTCTTGACAATTCCATACTGTCATGTTGCGCCACACCTAAATCTTCAAACATTTGTAGTATGATTGACAATTCTATTCATACCAACCCGCATGTACAAAAATCACACAAAATATATACCAATTCTGCTCAGTCCCTACTACATGATGCCTCCAAGTTTAAAGAAAGCCATGCACTAGCTTACCTTTACCTTACCGCTTCCAAATTATTTCCTCAATTTGCTACCACCAACTCAGTTTTAGTTAGCAACAATTTCTTACTTGGATGTGCCACCCCCAAAACTTCTACCTATGTTTCCCTGCACTACAATACAACTTCAAAAGACAGCGACAATGAAATCTTCAATCCTCCACTCAGCATGACATGTAGCCCAGTCAAGTGCAAGGGAGTTCAGGTGAAGAAGAAGTATAAACCAGTGGCACTGAAGACCAAACCAGTTGCTGACAGCGTTCCAGAAACATTTTGTATCAAAAGAAAGATTCTTGGTGATCCACTGGAAAACATGCCTTCACTTGACCCAAATCCGCTGACATTTGTGCCGACCAACCGATTCACCACTGAGCACAAGGATAAATTTGTAAAAGATCATGACACTGGATTCCTAATGACTAATGAGTTAAACATGCTAATAGACCTCATCACAAAACAAAGTAACACTTTTGCTTGGGAAGACTCAGAGCACGGCAGTTTCAATCCAATATACTTTCCACCGATTGTCATTCCAACAATACCACACATACCATGGGTGGAGTGCAACATTCCCATATCGCCAGGACTTGAGCCAGAGATTTGCAAGATTATACAAAATAAGATCAGCACTGGCATTTATGAGCCCTTAAATTTGTCCTACCGCTCCCAATGGTTCTGCATGTTAAAGAAAAACAGGAAGCTCTGCATTGTTCACAGTCTTGAGCCACTTAATCACATTACTATCCACCATTCCGGTGTACCACCTTTTCCCAATCATGTTGCCAAATCCTTTGCCAGGTGCATCTGCAGCGCCACCCTCAACCTCTATGTTGGATATGATGAGTGATTAATCACTCCTGCCTCACGCAACCTCACAACCTTTCAGACTCCTTTTGGTGTGCTACATCTAGTCACACTACCAATGGGTTGGACCAACTCCGTACTGATCTTCCATGATGACGTTGTATTTATACTCCAGCCAGAGATTCCGTGCTATGCACTGGTCTTTATAGATGATGTTGGCATCAAAGGACCAAAAGATTGGCAGTTGATTGAAGGAGCGCCTGCTACCCATCCTGACAATCCTAATATTCAACTAGCACTATGGGAGTTCTTCCAGGTCCTAAATTGTGTACTACAGCACATGAAGTATTCCAGTGGTATGTTTTCAGGTCACAAGTTACTACTCTGTTTGCTGATCATTAAAATCCTTGGTCACATCTGCATGCCCAAAGAACGTGTACCAGAGGAAAGTCGCTTGATTCTGTTATCACGCATTCTTGGGTTCTATTGGTGTGCTGCACATCTTTGTCAAAAACTTCACACTCTGCACCCATCATATCGTAAGCTTCATGTGCAAGGATGTTCCTTTTGAATTTAGCAACTTACAGATCACTGCTTCAGGCTTTGAAAGAAGCAAACCCGCTGGTTCTGATTGACTACGAATCACCCAATCCAGTCATTTTAGCTGTTGATACCTTGTACATTGCTGTTGGTTACTTTTTATGCCAATGTTCAAGTGAAGACAGAAAACAGCACTGCTACAATTATTTCAGATCTATTATGCTTAACGAGCATGAGTCCCGCTATAGCCAACCCAAGCTTGAGCTATATGGACTATTCTGTTCATTCCAGGCTATGTGCATGTATCTCATCAGCATACAAAATCATCATGGAAGTTGACATGTGCTATATTAAGGGTATGCTCTGACACCCTGATGTTCAACCGTCAGTGAGTATGAATTGCTGGATAGTAGTGATTCTCTTGTTCCACTTTGAGTTGGTCCATGTCAAAAGCGCATTCCATGGTCTTGATGGACTTTCACGCTGACTGTGACAACAATCAAACAATATATCCCAACACTCTTTCCCATTGTGCTAATATATACATCAGCATGCATTGATCCGCTAGACAATAATTTTGAAGAACAGCCTGAGCACTACAGCACTACTAGTGATGAGCCCAAGGAGTATTGCAACAACACTATGACCTTAACATACGACGCGATTCTCAGAAGCAAGAAAGCCGTGCTCGAAGAAAAGCACTTCCAGTTGATCAAAAAGTGGCTAGAAGATCTCAAGCAACCAGAAGGTTATAGTGACAATGAGTACAAAAAGTTCATTCGCTATGGTGTGAACTTCTTCCTAAATGAAGGCAGAGTTTGGAAATGCAATTGTGATGGCATGCACAAGTTAGTTGCCAATCCCAAAAGCAGAGTCAGAATTCTCCATGCCATGCATGACAATCTTGGACACTGAGGCCTCTATGCAATGTGCGCAGCACTGCTGGAGTGCTTTTGGTGGCCACAAGTTACCGCCAACATAACCTTGTACATCAAGACCTGCTATATCTGCCAAGTTCACCAAACAACAAAAGTATTCATCCTGCTGAGAGTTGCCACTCCAGCACTGCTATTTGGAAAAGTGTACATTGACACAATGCATATGCTGCCATTGCACCGCTTCAAATACATAATCCAGGGTATATGTGCTTTAATCTGCTGGCCTGGCCCAAGTTCCACATGTTACATTGTGAAACTGCCAAAACAGTAGGCAAGTGTCTATTCAAAGATATTATCTGCCACTGGGGAGCACTATGCAAAATTGTCACTGACAATGGTCCACCAATTCTTAAAGCAATGGACAAAGTACAATATCAACCATATTCACATTTCCAGTTACAATAAATGCACTGACGACATTGTAGAGCAATCCCATTTTGATGTGCGACAAGCACTATTCAAAGTGGCCAATGGAGACGAGTCATGCTGGAGTGAATCAGCATACTCAGTCTTCTGGTCTGAGCATGTTACAGTCTGCAAGCGCATGGGTTGCTCTCCCTATTTTGCAGCGACAGGCACTTATTCATTACTTCCTGCTGACATTGTTGACGCAACATATTTGCAACCGCCACCCAATTTTATACTAGCAATGACAGATTTTATTGCCTGACGTGCTATTGATTTGCAGTGATGTCATGATTATCTTGAGCAACTCCATAGTAATCTATTTGCTGACTGCTGCAAAGCTGCCATTCGCTTCAAAGAAGAGTTTGCTGCTACTATTCAAAATTATAACTTTACTAGAGGCACACTCATACTCATGGGAAATACAAAAATTGAAATGGTTGCACAACCAAAAGATGAAGCCCAGATATCTTGGCCCGCTTGTAGTCATTGCCTGGAATTGTGGTGGTGCATACATTATTTGCAAACTTGATAAGTCTGCACTTCATTGACCAGTGGCAGCGTTCTGATTGATTCTCTATTTCCCACACATGCAAATTCCATTACCTGACACCGCGCTCGATATTGACACCACTAAACTCAGGGAACTCAAAGAATCAGAATTAGAAGACAATGACAAACTTCCTGACATCAGTGCTAACAATACCGACAACTAAACCCTTAGCATGCATGATATATAAAATCACTGACAATCTTGAAAAGCCAGCAACAAGTGACGATATATTCAGACCTATCAATATACATATAAGTGACTGACAAAAAAAAATAAAATAAAAAAAATAAAGAATAAATGACCAACAAAACAAAAGAAAAGCCCAAAAGATATGACGAAAACAAAACAAAGTGTTAAAAACACAAAAACACTGCTAAATTTCCTTACTGTACCAAAATACTTACAATCTTGTAGTATAGCAAAGCTGCAGCATTTCCTTGCCTTGCACACCCTTTGAGGTTACTGCCATGATGATTTACTGAGCGCTAACCTCAAGCTACTTATCTTGGAGTGACAACAACAAAACAAAACAGTTTATTTTGCTAAGCACATACATTTTTACTGACTACTATACAGACTACCCAACAACAAAAAACAATAACCAAGCACTACCGATGGGAACCTTTGAACTTCACTTTAATTTTGACTGACTTACAATTCAAAGCTTACTTACAACTTACAATACTCAAAAAACTTACAGGATCACACAGAACAGACCAAGAAAAAGTATCAAAAATTTTCCCCCTATATAGGCGACTGGGGGGAAAGTGGTCTAGCGACTTGTACAAAAATAAAGATATTTACGAACATGTGACTAAGGGTATTTCTCAAGTGATGGTGTGTGCAGAATCTTTTCATCTTCCATCACCAGGAACTCCTCTGGTGCAATTTTGTTTTCCTCCTGCCACTTGAGAGCCCGCTGGCATTCCCTAACATATCGGGCAAGCACGTTGTGTTGAAAGATAGCAGCACCCACAGCTTGATGAGCAACCATGTAGCAACAGCAAGCCTCTTCCAGCAATGAATCCAATACGATGAAGGATTCCTGCAGCATGAGCCTGTGAGTGCAGGAGCCCAGCGCAAATTTGATGGAAATTGACGGGGAAATGTAAGTCCACTGGGATCCATTCATGGTCACTGATGACACTAAACCCTACTAGTTGAGGGAATAGAGATGCCGCAGAAGGACTTAGCGAAGCAGCCCAACTACAACACTC